>JACDRP010000886.1:0-19206 GCA_013841185.1 Hycleus phaleratus | reverse complement strand
AAAAAGTTATCTTGTTTTGCAATTGTTCTACTTATGTAGGGATTCCCCTTCATTATTTAAATTTAAAACTGTTCTCACTACTAAAACTATCAAAGCAACCAAAAAACTTCTTGCAGATTTGGAAATCCCTTTTAATTTGCTACGTGCTTGGGGAAAATCATTAAAAAATTCGCAATATTAATAAAGTTATGGAGGAAAATATAAAAGACTAAGAAAATACTAAAAAAACATGCTTTAGATTTCATTTTGTAACTCTAAATTACAACCCAATTTACAAAAATGAAATAGTAACGCAGATACATTTTGAAATGGTCTTTCAAATTCCATTTAGATCCTTAAAATCCGTTGGAAAATAAACGACAATTCTTGTTTGAAAAATTGATATTTTTATCAGCTGTCTGGTTCGCACCTTTAAGTGAATCTGACAGAGATTTGAGCAAATTTTCAAATTTATTTAAAAGGCTCATACCTCTAAGAGACCATTTACACGCGATTTAGATACTTCTAATACAATTACAAGTGAAATTTTTATCCGACAATCAGATCTTGTATGCTAAAACAGGCAAATAATTATGACTACTTTTTGAAACTAAACTCTCAACTGAAACCTCAAAGCGAAAGAGTTTATCTTTGATAATTATAAATCTTCAGTAGATATGTATGGAAAATTTATCATTGTTTCAATTGAAATTTATATTAAAATCAAAACAATTCCCTTATCGATTTTCGCCATTGCCAAATGCTCACAGAATAAAACACATTGACAAGCAGGTGGTTTTTTTTTTCATTTCGAGGGTATTTACATTTAAATAAAATGGAAATGAGGTTACCTTTAAACCGCGATTAACACACTAGAATAATAATTACAAATTAATGAGGCATCTTTTCCACTATAAAAGCAAACCAATTCAATGAACCTAATTCAGTCAACAAAAAAACCATTCAAATTCAATTCGAACGATGCAATTCCAAGAAATCATCTATCTAGTACTCACTTTAAATATGCTGTACCAGTGTAACGGTGGCAGTACCGATTCGCAAGGTAATTACTTTTTAAATGCCGCCAAAAACGTACCGAGAATCGGTCGGTCGAACAACAAGAACACGAACATCGATGAAATGGGCAAATTCTTCATGAAGGCATCGAAATCAGTACCACGAATCGGCAGACGGAACGAGGTAATTCCAGTTTCAACCCCAACATTAGAACTAATTCTAGTAAATTTACAGAACTTTGGTAGTCCCTATGAGGACCCAAATCAACCCTATCAAGAGTACCAGGACGCAAAACATGTCGATAAACGTATCCGTTGTAAGCTACAAAAATCAACATTATTATTATTATTATTGAACTAATGTATTTGTAGATAATTGGGTTGATTTAGCTGATCATTTCGAATACGAGCCCGAATTGTTTAATTCACCCGAATTCATATTGCGCTACGAAGAAGCCTTGGGGGATGACCCTAACGTTTACGAAACGGATAAAATGCGTGTCAAGAGGAACCCGAAACTACCCCTATTCTAGATAATTCTTTATTTATTAGAGAAATATTAAATTAATAATCGGTGACGGTAATGCATTTAAATACAATTATAATCGGCAAATTGTCTTTCATTTACAATACCAATAAGAACGCGGCTTTATGGTGTATCACTGGTTGCCGCCATCTAGGCGTCAATAAATATATGATTATAATATTTTAATTAAACTTAATGATAATTATAGCGAATAGTAGTCCGTTTTTAACGCTTTTTAGCGGTTTTGCTTTATTATTCAACCGAAAATTATTAAAAATTAATAATTAAAAATTAGTAAAGTTAAAGGGGGCTACAATTAGTATTGTGACGTACCATAATCGGACATAACCTCAAAAACTTAACCTCAAATTGCTCGTTTTTACAACTTGCAAATTTCGTGCGATTTTAGCGTAAAAATGGTCAATGTTAAACCACTGAGTGAAGAGAATCAACCGAAAATCGAGTATACAACATCGAATTTCCAAATTCACCGTTTCCTTGCCGAAATCGGCGATAGAAACGTGCGATTTCAAGTGATCAAAATGCTCGATTCGCTTCTAATTTTCATCAATAATAAAAACGATATGGTATTGAACGATCTGACGCTATCGATGCGAAATCGGTACGACAATTTGCCGATCGGTACACGATTGATTGGTAATTTCACCGATGAAACATCGACGAATATCGCCTGTCGTCTGTCGAAGAAATTGAATAAAACTGTGTTTATCAGTTGTAATATCGATGGGGATCAATTATTTATGCCGCAAGTTGAGAAACAGTTGTACCAAGAGATCAAGAATCGACCGGAAATGTTCTAGGTTTGTTCATTTTTTTAAAACAATCGTTTTTATCTTTCACACATTTATTTTCAATTCACTAATACAAAATTAGTATATACTCTTCTATATGTGTATTGTTTATGTAGAATAAATATCTCTGAATATAACTATATTTATAATTTGTTATACAATGTGGATAATTGTGCTAGTTTTTTTTTTTTGTTTTTTTTTTTTTTTTGTTAGAAATTTCCAAATATTCACCAATTCCACAATAATTTAAGAAACTCAATCACTAATTTCTATCAACTGAATTAAAATAATAATAGTACCAGTATTGTCAATATTACGAAAATATACGAACGAATTTCGTGAACTAGAAGGAAATTAAATTATTTACATTTATTTACAAATAATGGCAGTTTAGGAGCTATTTTTCCTAAGACCACAACACAATCGTATCACTAACCGAATTGTCTATATTTCTAGAAATTTAGAGAGAAATTGGAAACAAATCGAAATTATCTATGAATAAAACAACCAAGTAATAATGAACAAGTTAAACGATAGATTTGAAATAAATTTGTATATTGTTGATTGGATTGTTGTTCATTGTTTAGAAATTCAACTATTAGTTACTTTCTTGGTGAAAATCTAGGATTGTTTGGCATTTGATTAAAACTACGCAATTCATAACCAACATCGACATCATTGAATGCTGCAGCTGTATCCATATCAGTTTTACGGAATACAATTAGTCTTATATCTTTATATAAATAGATCTTGCCGGATTTTGAACTAACAAATCTATAAAAAAATACAACAATTATTTTAAAATAGTTTCTAAATAGTAATTATACCTTAAATGTATGAGATAACGTAACCATTTCGGTTCCATCCATTCTTCAGTTTTATCAGCCAATGATGCCGGCAAATAAACAACCCGTTGCCGTATAAATGTTGTTGAATTCGGCGGCATATCATTCAAATTATACAAAACAACAAACATTTTAACAACTGTACCATGTGGATTTAATAAAGTTACTTGTACAGTCCCTGAACGTGGTATATTATAACCGCGACGACCCAAATTGATATGACCCTATTGTGGGAATTATTATTTAATTAAATTTATTTCAATTAGCTTATAATAATAATAATAATAACTTACTAAATATGGTGAAGAGAGTTTATCATTGTCGATTAATGCATAAAAAAATACAGTTACTGGTACTGATAATTGATTAGGAACAAATGAACCACTAGCCCCTACTTTTGCTGTAAATCCATGGACGGTTGAATCGGGTTGGAGGCGGCCGTTCAAAACCGACTCCTCGAAATTGCCTAAATACAACAATACAAGATTGTGGATCGAAAAACTATTTCGATTGTAAACAAATAGGGGAATAAGAAAGAGTAAAAGTGTCATTTTTTTTTCGATATTTACAACTATTTTTACCTAATAAATTAGCTGCATCCCCTTTTCGGTATTTAACAATCGGTGGAATTGGTCGTTTTAAATCGCCACAAGTACCCGGACTACATGGTGATACTGTACTGGCATCACTTTCGCATTCATCTTCAGCAGAAGTTGGAAATAAGGCGCTAAATATTTAACAAATTTTCGATAGAATACGTTAAAATATACAGGGTGAGCCAAGTAGTTGACCTTTTAAAGGTTATAATAGAAATTTCTGAAATTTCGTATACACCTAGGCTACTTTTGAAAATATTTTTGTTGTTCTGTTTAGAAATGTTACGGAAATGCCATAACAGAAATACAAAGGCACTTGGACTAGAGCTTTTAACTTTTTATCAATTCTCCTGAGAACTAACAATCTTATCAGCAAATTTCTGAGATTTAAAAACAGGGTTCTTATGGCAACTCCTATTAATTGCCGGGCGATTTGAATAATTTTGAGGATTTATAGGGTAGTCCCTAGGGAACATTTTAACAAAATTTGAGCCTCATAGCTCACTGGGAAATTGGTGAAAACCCGTTTTAATGGGAAAATGTAGCGATCAACCTCTTCATAAAATTAACTTTAAATGATCTACAATGTTGTGAGGATCTGTGCAAAATAGTTTTTTTTCTCATTTTTCTTCACGAACATCCGAAATACAAACTTTTTAAATTACCAGTAAAATTGATATACTGCTAATTTCTGAAAGTCATGCATTACTACGCTAATCATCTAGACGAAAGAGCACATGCAGGATCAGTAATTAACATTAGAAAGGCACTACAAGATTACCGTCTAAAACCATGGATCACCGACAAAATACAGAGTGCAGTGTTGCAATTACAATTATTCTGCCGTCCTATCAAAATAACAGCAATCAATTCTCATTTGAAGAATATGAAGAATTCTTAACTTCATTACGAACACAATTCTTAGTTGCTGGATATTAGAATTTGAAGAACACTATCTGGGGATCAAGACTTACCACAACTCTCTAGTTGTGGTGAGTCTTGATCCCTCTGAAGAAACCGCTTTTGAGTCATGCAACGTCATAATATAAGCTACAAATCAACAGGAGAGCCAACATATTGGTCGTTAGGCCAAAATAAAATTCTTGATCTCTTAGATTTTGCCGTTACCAAGGGAATATCAGACATCTATACTAAAATTGAATACAGTTTTGAATTTTCTTCGGATCGCAGCCCTATAATACTAAAAGATTCAATACCTACTTTACGTTCAAGAATCACAGACTGGAACAAATTCCTAACAATTATTAATAACACAATAACTTTAGATTTAGAGTTAAAGGAAATGAAAGAAATAGATGATGTCATTCAATACTTCACTGCACCTTGGCGGGCAACATCACATGACAATAAAAGAGTACAAAAAGATGTATGTACCGCTACATATTAGGGAACTAATTATCGAAAAAGGAAGGCTCCACACGGATGGCAAAGACCCGCAAGATAAAACTCATTTAAACAGACTCACTTACATGCGGCAAGAGCTCTTGTAGAATCTAAAAATGAATCATTAGGTCATAAATTTGTCTCCTGAAGATCATTCTATTTGAAAAACCACAAAAAAGTTCAAAAGGCCAATAGTGCCAGTTCCTTGATTTAGAAAACCAGACAATAACTGGGCACGGTCAGATGATGAAAAGGCTGAAGTGCTTCCCGAACTTTTTTCAAATATTTTCAAACCTCTATCATTCAATGACAATGAAAATGATAATGAAATTTTAAATTTCCTTGGCAGCCCTTACTGACTACAATTACCAATTAAGGGCGTCGCTGAAAGCAAGCTAGCCGGTCCTCAATTACATTGAAATCCTAGAAGAAAAGCATTTCCATCGTCAATTGAAAACGACAAAAGATATCGAAGTGGGAAACGTCTCAGTTAATTCGAAATTTAAGCCTCTATCGACTTTATTAGGTAAAATTTAGAAAATCCGGCTGGTGTTTCTGAAAATTTCGAAAAACACTGTTTTTCGGGCAACAACAACAATCAATACGAATTTTACATATTGGGTGTGTGAATATGACTCGNCTATCGTGTGGACAGGCGTTGATTTAGTTCCTCTTATACTCGCTAGAGTCTAAAAACACCTATGTCGATATATTTTAGTTTCGGCTAATGGCAGATAGATGGCGATCAAATTTGTTAATTACAGAATATTTGACAAAGAGTTATGTTATCATTTTATAATCTAAATATGCAATTTAAAATCAAACAATAGGGTGTACCACCCCATATTTTTCTAGAAGTGCCAAATTTCAGAAACTTCAATAAATTAGAACCTTTTATATTTTGAATAGCCCAACTTCTTGGCTAATTTTATAGATTAAAAACTCACCTTTTAATAGCTGAGACCGAATTAATGGTTGAATCAAAATCAAAACACGATTTACCACGACGTACCGGTGCCGGACTGCTCGTCAATGGTAAGCCAGTTCTTGAATGGAACACCATTGAGGCTGCATTATCTAAATCTTTACGGAATTTCGCTTGTTCGGATGCTGATGGTATATCGATTTTATCACCGATATTCTTATTGTTATCACTAATTTTCCCTTGATTATTATTGTTGTTATTGGTGTTGATATTGTTGAAATTTAAACTACGACGTACTGTTGATTTCATCAAATTCGTTACATCTTTCACTTTTTTCTGTTTGATTTTCAATATATTACTATCACATTTATCTATAAATACGTCAAATTTACTTTTACCCTTAATACTACAACTATCACCTGCTCTCATATCACAAATACCATAATCACATTCATTCCTTTTATTGTTATTATTATTATTATTATTTTTATTGTTATTATTGTTTTTATTGTAATTACTACAACCATTTTTGTATTTTTCATCACACAATCGATCACTATCATCACCATTATCCATTAATTGATTAAATCTATTGTTGTTTGTACTTCTCTGGCCGCTACGTACAATAGCATCTAATAATAATTTGCCTTTATCTTCAACAATTTTGAGATCATTTCTATTATGGCTATCATTGTTATTATTTGTTAAATTTTGTTCCCAACAACAATTTCGAATTGATTGATTTGCCAAATTCGCTTTATTCACATCAATTGTTAATTTCGTTTTCTGTATTGATGAAGTCGACGGTTTATTTTTACACATTTTACAATCATTCTTATTGTGGCATATCTTCTTAAAATTCGTTAATTTATTGCTCTTATTGCGATTCTCTAAATCATCTAAATCATCACAACGATGTTTCCCATTGATATTGCACGATGTATGCATACGATCATCAACAACATTGTCGACTTGTTCCCGTCCATTTACGATCGTTTCTTCGATATTATCCGTTTTACAATTACGACAGAAATTTGGTATTGTTGACATTCTCGGTAGACTAAAACACGATACATTCACAATACAACCATTACCAATATCGGTTGGTGGGAAATCATGTTTGATTGATGTTAATGAAAATTTTGTTGATTCATAAGTTTCACCAGGTATTGTTAAACGATAACGCAAATTCTGATTGGTTATATTCTGTTGACAATTCTCATTTTGTACCGTTAACCATGCAGTTAATTGAGAGAAATATAATTGAGAACGTATAGCGTTTATTAATTGAATATAATTGAATGTTAACGGTTCCGAATTTCTATCAATTAAAACAAATATTGATTAAATTAATTTGCAATAATTTAAATTAATACCGTCGATGGGTTGTATTGAAATACCATTTCTCTAATAGAAAATCGCCATCGTTGTAATTTTCCAATGGTTTTGCCGCTGTTGTTGTTGTTGTTGTTGTTGTATCCTTTTTGCACGAACAAGTCAATAACACTTCGACACATATTGGAATGCTCTTCTTCCACAAATCCAAAACTTGATCTCGCACATTTTCAAAGTTCGAACACTACAACATTACAATTAACAATAATTGTCGACAATCGGAACCACTCCTGGATTCGGCCTTGATTTGGCCTCGATTAACTTGTAAAATTTGTAAAAATTCCATTTAAACTTACCAGAATATCATTTAAATCGCATTTGTGCTCATCGATTGTCTTCTTCAATACACAATGCGGTCCTTCATAAAATCCTCGAGTTGTTTTACTCAATTTACCAGGAATACGTCCTTCTGTAACTAATGTAGCGATAGCTACAAGGACCTCACCACCATCCTTGTTGGCGCTACTCGTCTCCGCATCAAAACTCGAACTGTGCATCTGTTAATAATAAATTAATATTCGATAATCAATTTAAATAAATTCGATATTTCAACACTCACAATTGTGTGTTTTTTATGTTGTTGTTGCTATTATTTTTATTATTATTATTGTGAAATATATTACATGTCAAAAGAGGTTTCTAGATCGAAAACAAATTATTTGCTAATTTTAGGTAAATATAGAGAAGTATGTCAGTGTAATGTAGTCAATGTAAAATTTAACTAAATTAGAATCAGTATGTTCTACGTCAATTCACAACTGAAGTGCTATAATTAAAGACCTATGGAGAGTAGCGAAAGTTAATCTTACTTTTAAGATAGTTGAACAAATTAAATTTCTATAATTCCATCGAAAATTGCCTAAATTATAGCTATAAAAACAAAGTATAACTAGAAAAACAAGGACAGATTGGTGAAAGTTTGCAAAAATACTTTCAGCAACTTGTACAAATAACTGTCACAGATTGATCGTTTTTCATTTCACCTGAATCTATTCCGCCTTATTGCTACTGGAATTAGACGATTTTTATCGTTTCTAGTTGTCAAATTGGAAAAAATCGAGGAACAACTTTATCGTTAATTTCAAATATTTTGACATCGTAGAGCTCGTGAAAAAAGGCCATATTGCAAACATGTCTCCCACATATTTTTTTGGAGTCCACAAGAAAATAAATTTAGGCGGCCATATTGTTGCAAAATTAAAAAATAATAATAATAAAGCCAAAATATTGGTCAATCAAACTTTAACCGAAACTATGATATAATCTTTAACAGTGAAAACTAATTAACAATAACAATAAGATAATAAGATGAAAGTTGTTACAATTAAACAATTGTAATTAATTTAAATAGCCTTGGAGTAGAAAATTGCGTATCAATTTAAATTAAATCAAATTGTCCATAAAAAACAATAATAAACAATATTGATAATAGATGTCGCTAGATTTCAACCACCCCCTTTCAATGAAGAAAGGAACGAAACGACGTCATTAAAAACTCCCCTAGTTCCTGTACGGAAACACCATATTGAAGTTATAACAGCTGATCATTATCCCCTCTTTAACCAGCTGAATCATGACGTCAATACTATAGTTGATGATTGGTTGAAACTACCCTATAATTTTATTTCCCCCATTATAAAGTAAATATTTATATAAATTACAGCTGATTCGATTTTATATTCGATTGTCAACGTAAAACCAGCTGATCTTTAGCCAGTGTCCTGTATTTTGTAATCAAGGTTGTTAGAACACGTGTAGCCTTTCCTCTAAATGTGTTTGTGTAATTCTAATTTATCTATTTCAAAATACAAATAATTTGTACTTAAAGGTACACAAGTATGGCGTAAATGTCGCATTAATTGTCAAGGATACATTTCTTTTATTCAGGATTAAAGTAATGGAAATTCGTTGAATGCGTTCTATTTTTTTTCAGAATAGATAAAAAACGTATACAAAAACCTTGACCTAGCTTCCCTGAATGTTACATTTTTTTATATTCCCTTTTGTTTGGGGAACAATAAACTGTATTTCTATGGAAAATAAGCACGTTGACCTCTTTTAATTTATTCATTCTACAATTTCAACCCACATTATTATCCCCGTATTGCATTCGAATAGGTTCAAATGTCTAAATAGAGGTCCTAGTCAAGTTCATTATCACAAAACTTTGTTTCAATATTGAATGATTCATTTTATTTGTTCGATCAATCGACTAGAGCCTCAAATTTTCACGAATTCTACTGAAACACAAACAAATGCAATATTGTGTATATTAGGGGCTCAATTAGCTCTCGATGCGTTCCTGTTTACAATAAAAACTAGGATAAAGTTTTCGCAATAGGCTCTATTAACACACGACTAAATTACGCCTCTTTGTTGAATAACTAAAGCGGAAATACGGGATCATAAATAAAACATAAGTCCTTGTGAAGAATAATTATGTTAATATTAACAATAATCAAAGAAGCTTACGTATGTACTCATAATTTCTAATTCTTCAGATTTACAGATACCGATCTTGTAGTGTTACAGAAAAAATTAGTACCTAACCTAGTTTTCTCTGTCTTACATTCCTTTTGATTGGCTTTCTCACGTCTAATAATGGTCATTGTTTTTCTAGTCGACGAATTGCGCAACATTGAAGAGAGACGACTTGGTACTAATTGGTTAAATTTCAGTAGATTTAATGATTTTTTTATTAAAAATGAAATTTGATAATCTTTCGAAATGTGTGGTAATATTTGAATTTCCAGTCGATAATCTGGAGGCCATTCGATTTCTTTAAATAATCTCCAATTATAATTAAAATATTTTTTCGGCGTTTTGTCTGAAGATTTGAATGAGGAAAAAAATCGTTTCAAGTTAATTAAACTTTCTAAAAGTATACAAATTGATTAGAATCGAAAGGAACTTGAAACCTTTCAGTTATTGTGTAATTTCGAAGAATTTCCCTAAATGTTCCACGAAAGAGAGTATTGATCATGATAGTTGTACCTTTATAAAACCATCCCTTTTAACAATGATAGCGATGATAGTCGAGATTGCGCAATAATTATAAAAAAATAATAATTTGATATCGTTGATGTTTAAAAATAAATCAAAATTATGTCCCAGTTTCCGAGAGAAATTCGATGAAATGAAGAGCACCATTAGAAAATTAAAACTAGAAACGAGTCTTTTTTATTGTGGAGTTACATAATTTGATCATTATCATTACTTTCTTATCGTAATTAATGGGATTTTGAAATTACTTTAGATTTCTGTAATCTAGCCTTGATTTTTTTTTAATGAATATTTAACAAAAACAAGTGGCCTACACTAATATTGGTGGACCACCTTCCAAATTTTTAACGTTCAAGTTCATTGTCCTAAACAAATGTGATCATCATCTATTTTTGCAATTTTACTAAAGAACAGAAAACTGTAGGTGTTTGAGGGTTTTCATTTATTAAAAATGATGAATAAATTTCAAGAATTTCGTATTAAATCGTCAAATATGAATCATATTGTTTAATTTGCAATTTTCCATTTAGTCATAACCGTTTTTCATGGTTTGTTTTAAGTTTAGAATTCAGAGAACTCCCTCTTGAATTGTTGAAAACTGAAAATCCAGTAGGGTGAGGGTTAATTCTAACCACAACATTTATACAATAGATCCCCTTTTATTATTTGCAAGAAAGTTGTTAACAACGAAAGGGTGGTTTTTTTCTAATTGAAAATAATATAATTACCCGAATGTCTAGACAATAATATCTTCATTTCCTGATTGTAGGTGTCACGGATCCAAATTAAGTTAACCTGGTTTCAATTGTAGTTTATTTATAATCGCCAACATTCTTGTTATCGATACCACAAATTTGTAATTAATTTTAGAAAATACACAACCCCTTTTTGGTAGATACCGTTGTAAAACAAGAAGAACAACGTCCCGACTTTGACTCTGTAGGGGAGCTGTTGAACCCACCAGACGAGACGGTTCAGGTCAAAATACGGAGGGCATTCACTGGACTGTATACATACAATGTTGTTGTTGGTGTTTAGTTCTTCTCTATGAATAATTTTACAAAGAGGCACGCTGTTCAAAAAATTTTGCACGGTTTTTTTTTCGGTTAGTGATCCTAAATAGAATCTACCGCTATTCTTTACAGTTTTATGCACCCAAAAAGCGCTCGAACAAAATACGCAATAAATTTATAGGAAATCTAAAACTTATTTCAACATAATCGAGAGAGAGGAAAAAAACAAAAACGCGTTATCTAAAGTGTTAAATGAAGATTGATTAATGTTTGTTCGTTTGGCACGAATTATTCGTCAAAATATTCGATTGAATTTTATGAAATTGGCTAAAAATACCCAAGTTTTACGTCAAATGGAAAATCTCGAGATGTCTGGTTGGTATTAGGGGGAAATTCAATGAAATCTGGCACAATTTTTTGGTGGAAAAGTGTGGAAATGTTACGCAATCTTGTTGGCAAACTGTAAATTATACACAATTGACCTTTACTGCTATTGTTTCATAGACAGATAGAGGAAAAAGCATAGGAAAAGTTTTCAATAATGAAATTGATTGCATACCAAGGACATTTTATTTGCAGCAATTTTAAATTAAAGGTGAAACGATTCAGGAAAATCTACACAATCAACCTCAATCATTATTGTTATGCTAATAATAAATTTTCTTACAAATTAAAGATTTCCAGTTAAAAAAAATACAGTTTTATCAACAAATAAACGTATATAGGTCAGGTAAATTGTTGATATTAAACCAACTTATAACCACTAATAATAATGATAAGATTGATCGTATTGTAAACAAGTTTATAAAAATATTGTTTAATTAATTAGAAAAACAACATACCTTGACGTAGAATTCACGAGGCAAGAAATTCGAATGAAAATTTCATCCCCTATTACTTGTTGTTGGTGTTGTTACGCGTTGGTGCGCAATTCAAGGACAACACTTTGAATTTTCCACATTTTCCAACTAGATGTCGAAGCGCATGCCCCCCGTCTACCCAACCAAATTTTCCTTGTTATTGTTTTTTTGAACGGTTAATATGGAAATTTATAGAAACCTGAAAATACAAACAAAACAAACAATAGATAAAGAAAAGTGTGGTAGCCGAAAAAAAGCTCTATTTATAATCGGTCATTTCCCCTTGTTTTGTTGAACTCGCACGACAAAGGTGAGGGATTTTTCCGATTATTTGGTTCAAATTCGACGAAAATATTTATCAATTAACTTAAAAAAAATAATCGAATTTCCGCTGGTTTGCACGTTTTTATCAACAATGAATATTGTTTTTTTTTTTCAAATCAATAACATTTTATTTGAACGCAAATTTTATTGACAATAATTCGAATAGTGTTTGGTTTGAGAATTACCCAGTAATCAACAATAGAAAACGATATGATTAGGGAGCGGATTGAAACTCCACCTTTAGACACAATAATACTGATAAAATGTGGTCTTTCCCCAATTAAATTTATTTATATTTCAACTGAGTCCAATTTAATTGGTAGTGCAAAGTTTATTAATGATAATTCTACGTATTGTTTAGTTTGAAAATTACCCTGTAATCAACTATAATAAAAAATAATAATAAGAGAGCGGACATTTATACGCGGAAAAACACGCATAGATCGATATCGTGAAACTATGTCTATACACAATGTTCCATTTTAATTTATTATTTATTCAATTATACAGCAATTTTAATGAATTAATTTCTTTAATGGAAAATATTTTGAGTTTTCGTGATAAACTCAATTAGATTGCGATAATATGGAAAAGGTTAAACCTTTTTTTAAAGTCATCTCAATGATATTTAAAGAATTCCGGTTCAAAACTCGCCAAATCATTTACGTTCACACGTACTTTAAAAAAACAATTCTAAAATATTCGACGTTAATTGAACATTAAGATAATAATTACTTCTAGTTTTTATTGTTTTCATGTGTAAATTCTACTAGCTCCGATAGCCACAACTAGTATTTGACGACTGATTTGGATAGGAAACCCCCCGATGATCATTTGAGCAAAGTTTGGACCGCGTAGTTCATCGGGAAGTTGGTTAAAAACGATCGTAACGATGTTACGACTTTCAAATACAAGTTACATACTTCAAATGGCTTAGAATGGCTCAAAGAAGCTCCTAACATTGATTTTACTCCTTTTTCTCCATTTTACTCTGAAAAGTGTTTATTCCAAAATAAAATGGAGAAAAAAATGAGTATCCTTGAGTCAACAAGCGTCTTTTGCCCAACTTCTGGGCTACGGGGTTCAAATTTTGCTAAAATGATAAATCCTGGAAATATTTTCAAATTGCTCATCAAATAACCGGTGTTACCTAGAACTAGAAATATTTAAGTGAACATGCGGGTATTCAACTACAAGGTGTCCTCTACAATTTTTCTATTATTTAATACTGTCAATATTTATTTCGGGAATTAGTTTATTTTATTGCTAGTGTTTTTAGTTTTGCACTATTGACTTAAGGATTATTATTGTGTGATAAGACACGATTATTTAGAAAGTCATTTAATTTTTTAATTATTCCTCAAAAAATGCACAATGCTAATAAAAAATGAGAATGTACGCATGTACGGTTGAATTAAATTACATTTATTATAAAACACTTTCTATCAATTCATTACCAACACTTTTACTTTTATTAGAATTAATAATTCAATTCATCCTAATTTCAGGAAAGTTTACTATAAATTACAATGAATCCGACTTGACTCTACTGATATACAGCGAGTTTCATTTCATGTGACACAAAACTACCCTGTTTTGTGTTCTCCAATGAAACTGCGAATTTTATTGAAATGGAACAGTCTGTATAAATGAGAATAAGTGGAAAAATTTAATCAATGACGAATCGATTCTTTGCATTACCTGTTAGCTATCTGCCAATAAAACGAATATAAATCGTTATCAATTTCGATATTAATTATTTTGGTGGAAAATTCCTACATTTTGTCCCCAACAAACTTTAAAAATTGTTCTTCTAATTGATTATTTGCCAAATTATAACTAGAATTAATTACTACAGTGATTAATTAACAATTAATTTTATAAACACGATGAATTGAAATTGTTTATTAACCGTGATTTTAAATTTACCCGTTTCCAAATTAGAATATTACGTTTATATTGGGTAATCTTGGTATTTGTAATAAATTGAAATTTAGATTTAATGAAAGTTCGATTGTAATCGAACGTATATGAGCGTAAACTAGACGTGATTTACATGATTGTGAAAATGATGATTTTCGTAATCATTTTTTTGTGTTTCGATTAAAAATGATTGTTAATTTCTCAATTTTTAAATAATTGAAATCGAATTTGGCAAACTTTCACTCGTCTCGAGTTTAATTGCGATTTTTAAAGAGTTATTTTTAGGGAATCGAGTGTTGAAGAGTACAAGGAGATGGTGGATTCAAATTAAATAGAAATAATCAAAAATCTATGCGATAATTTATTTAGTTATCTACATGTTAACAATGAGAGTCGATTGTTATTGAGCATCATTACCATATGCCTTAATTAGGGCAAGTGATAATTAAATAAATACACGATCCAGTTGTACTGAAAACAGGACATTAAACTGCGACTATTTATTTATAAATACACAAAGAAACGGCCACACAAATACCAACAACACGACTTGTGTTGTTTTCGTTCCGATTTAATTTGAAATGAATAGTTTACCTTTATGTTGCACCCCAAAGAACGTCCACAACTGTATGCTATATGACAACACTATTCCGAGTGTGTTTTCGTCGATTTGAATACATTTTTTAGGGTTGATTTGTCCGCAGTTTCGCCCTTTGATTGCTGTATAAAGTCCAAAAACGCCACACAATCTTTATAGCTTGTTTTACGTTTTTCCCCCCGTCTTGTGTTGACAACTCACAGGCTCTCCTGTAACTATTCAGTCAGCTGTTTGTCAAAACGACTTTCGATCAGGTGGGAAGTGGGGCAGGACGAAATATCTGCGCATGTCAATTCGCCAACGAAAAAAAGCGCGCCTTTTGAAACTATCGCAACTTAAATTTATTCAATTCTAATCGAATATTAGTAATTATAATAAAAATATCATTTCTTTCCCGATTTTTTTATACCGCCCCCAACTAGAGGGCCCTTTTGCGAAGCCTTGGCTTTCGCCTCTTGTAAAGCCTTCTGTTGTTCCTTCATTTTCTGTTTGTGTGCTACGTCAGATTCATCCAATTCTGTCTGGTCTTTTTTCGGTTGTTTCAACGGTTTCTTTTTACCACCCTCACGGCTCGACATTTTCCTAAAACAATAATAACCACTTCAATACACAATTTAACGATTTTTCCTATTGAAAATTACTTTAATTGATACAAACTAGTATCAGAGACGATATCACGCGATTTCCTAACCTCAACTCTAATTTGACAGATGACAGATAAATGACAATAGAATTGTAGAGTAAGCTGAGACAAATCGAGTGCTTGGTAAATACGTCACTGTCAATTGATTTTAAACAGGTGGATATAATTAATTTGAAAGAATGTAAAATAATAACAAGTAACGAACAAAAAATTCTAATATAATAAAAAAAATTCGCTTAACTCTTTTGCAAATTGAATTATTGTTAAAAGTTTAGATCGTGACGTCAGTTGTAATCCAACTTTGAATGATCTAGCAATCCCCTACAATTTCAATACTTGAAAAGTATCCGATAGTACGCATGCGTTAATACAGTCGATTTAAAATAATGGCGGTAATTTGGTTTGTTCTGCTGATTTTACACAAAGTGACTTATTTTATTGTTTGATAATAAAGAAATATTTATTTGAACGCAATTATACAAACATATATTGTATTCTAAAATGTATAAATTGAACAAAATTCGAATTGCTTTGTCTTTATTGTATTGAGTAATATGGAAATTCGTTTTTCGAATCGATAAGATTAGAGAATTTGTTGAATAAAAATGTCCAAAATTTCGACCATAACCTGTTAATTGTTTTCAAGTTAATCGCTCAAAATTTAGATAAAATAAGCACTTTATGATTCTAAAACAGTTTAAAATCAATCTACTATATATCTTCTTAAATTACTTGAAAATCAAAAAAATAAAATCTCCAATTTATTAATTAATTAATTTAAATATGTGTTTATTGAATATTATTTTGTTAATAATATGTTGTACTATTATCAGTCGTGCTTATTATAATTGTTGTAAATCTTGATTGACATCATTACCATTCGAAATTTCGATTGGTTTTCTACAAACAAAATAAACACTATCATATTCATATTGTAACATTGATTTTGGATTTTGACAATATTTGGTCTTTAAACCAGTTTTACAATCTTCCATAATAAAACCAATACTTTTAATAACATCACATAATACTTCGAAACTAGGCTCAACGCTCTTCTCATTCTTCATATCAGAATAATGATAGAGTAACGGTCCTAAATTTATCCATAAACCACCTGGTTTTAAAATATTATAAATCGTTTCAATGAATTGTACAACATTCGGTGCACAATCAATAAAAAAACATGTTGCCACACAATTCCATTCATCATTATCGGTATAGACTTCAAGAAAATCACCGGCCGTCATTGAGAATTTACTTTCCGGTGTTGGCATCGGCTTCACATCCGGGAAACTACAACAAAATCGCAATTAGAACCGTCAATTAGAATCCTTGGTTGATGATTTCTTCATTCGATTTACTCACTGAAATAAAATTTGATTTATTAAAAATCTCATTGGTTGTAACATAAAGGCGCAAAATTTGAAAATAACCAATAACCTAGCAATGAAAACAAACAATTGGTGTTCTATAAAGGTGTTAAATTTGAAAACAACCAATAATTTAGAAGTACGTCATTGATCACGTGATAATTTAAATGCAATACCAACTAACTGTACATAAAGTTATTAGATCCGTAAGGGATTAGATTAGTGGAAGTTAGGGACTTTTATTTTGTCAATCTTCCACTAATGGGTATATACCCAGAACGACGCGTGATATCTTGGCCTCCAATTAGAGGTATTTGTTTAGGGAAATTTTGAGAAAATTCTGAATTATAGAGAAAATAGCATTTTTATATTTTCCCTATAACTCAGCTAATATTTATTTTTCAATGATTCAAATTGTCCTATATAATAATTTGAAAGTGTTTTCCAAAGGTCTAAGAAATTTTCCAATAGGTCCGTTATATTTCCGGAAGATCGAAAAAAACGGGAATACTTTCGAAGGCGTTTTCGGGCATAATTTTAAAGATAGAAATTTGGGAAAAATCAGGGAAATTAATTATCAATTTTCACCTATTAAACTTAATTGTTTTGCATTGGGGGTTTTCAACCCGACTGGAAAAATCGCGCGGAAAACAATGTTACTAACATAAAAAACCCCACTGTTGACTTGAGTGGAGACCAAATGAAATAAAGTTGCCCGTATTCGATATAAATTTAAATACAAAGTGTTGTTTTTCACGCAATTTTTCCGGGGAAATAAATCAGATTTTCAGGCAATAAAAGCATAATTCTAAAGTCCAAAACAGGTGAATTTCCTTGTGATTTTTTCCAATTTTCAGGAACTGGCCTTTTCATCAGCTTTCGTGTAATATTTTATCTTTAAAACTACACCCGGAAACGTCTTTAAAACAATTTTTCGGAAAATTAACGGAAAATTCCTATAATATTTGGAAAGCGCCTTCGATTTGCTACATAGAGTAGTCTGAATTGTTGAAAAATTATTTTTTTTTTGGGGAAAAATTTATAAAATATAAAAAGGCGCTCTAATATACTCCTCTATAATTTAGAATTTTGTCAAAATTTTCCAAAATTATTGAAAAAATCATCTTTTTTAATTAAGCACCTTGAATATAGATCAGAATTTAAATGTTAACAAAGAGCAAATTATTAATAATTCATAACAAAGAAATAACAACAAAAAAATGAGGAAATAATTAATTATTCATATCATCATTGCAAATTTAATTCCATCATGTAATAAAAATTATCTAACAACTCATAATTATAAATAAATTATATTTTTAACAATATTCCATCTATAAATAGGATTTTTGAGAAAAAATTGTAAATATAAAATGACTGTAATTTTAGTTCGACAATCCTACATGCTCATTTTTAGAATGCTTTGTCTACGGTTATTGCCCAAAACTAAAACTAACCAGCACGTTTTTAACTCCTATTCAACTCTATTTTAGCAAAAAAGACACACAATTCATTGAAATTGATACCGAAATATTGAATTCCTCTATTTCAAGCTGATTTTCATTGATAAGATTTGTAAAAGTATCAAATAACTGAAGAATACGGTTACATCCGGACAATTACCAATAACTGGCGATTAGATGCTGGAAAATTGCCCACGTTTATTCCAAAATTTCCCAGTGATTTTCCAACGAATTTAAATGATTGTAATGGAATTTGATAGAGCATTTCAAGATGCATACAATGGTCTTTTAATTTTTCCAAATTCGAATGCAATTTTGAGCTACAGAAAGAAATATTAGAACATGTTTTTTTCGTATTTTTTTTACAATTTTTCGTAATTTTCTTTATAACTTGATCAATATTGCTTATTTTGCAATGATTTTCATAAAGTATTTAGCAAATTGAAAGAGCTTTCCAAATCTCTAAGAAGCTTTCCGATAGCAGTGTTAAGGGTGTGGTTCAGGAAAATAG
>JACDRP010000885.1:0-12267 GCA_013841185.1 Hycleus phaleratus | reverse complement strand
TTTTTTTTTTAGCAATAGTGGCCATATAACCTCGTAAATTATGAGGTTATGTGATTTCATAGCCTTCTAATCAACATCTAATTAATGTGAATTGAGATGCACAGCTTACTTTTCCAAATAGTGCGAATTTGTGTCATTTGTATAGGGAGTGATTTGGAATTTTTTTTAGTGACTAAAATCGTTTAGAAATCGTATTTTTATCGATTTGGAATTTTAAAATCGTATTAATAATCGATTAGGAATGTTTATTTTTCGATAATTTTCGACAAATTCAATCGTTAAGAATTTCCTTCTAATTATTAGCGGAATCTCTAACAGGAAATTCGAATTTTACAAGAAGAAAGCGAATGGAAAGTTCAAATGAAAAAATCTAAACTTTCACACACAACTGTTGTGTTCTATTTTAGGGATTTTTGGAAAATTGTCTTTTAAATTTTAAAAAATTCGACAATTTCGAAGGAAATTTCCAAAAAAAAATCCAACATTAAAATAAAAATTTCCATATTTTTAATCAAATTGGGATGGATTTTTGGTTTTAAATTCAAACAAAATTGGAAATTTTCGCCAATTAAGGGCGTCTATTACACCTATAAATTAATTCAGCCTTGATATTAATAGAAAGCACAATCAATAATGAATATTATATTTGAAAGTTACATTATACAGGGTGTACAAAATTTGATTTAACCTCTCAGTGGTCTATGACTTTGACAACGTATGTCAACTTCTTATTTCAACTAAATAATCTGCATTATCGACAAACTAGTGTCGGTAATGCAGTTGAAATAAGAAGCCGACCTACGTTCATAAAGTCTATTGCAAGCTTGAATAGCGTTGTACACTCTGTATATTGCTATTTTGTATCAATTCTATTTCTATTGTAAGTTAATTTATAAAATGACCTTACTATTATCGTTATTTAAAATAATTTTTGTTTTTTAACATTCCATAATTGAAAACAATCCAGATTTTTCCAATAAAGAAACAACGTTTAGTAGAATATAGAGATTTTTCTATCTGTTGAACCGGTATTTTGTTTTGTTCTATTTTTTTTTCTGTTTTAAATAATGAATCAAGAAACCTTTCTCAGCTTATTATTAGATAATAGAACAAAAATAATGCATTTATTATAAATTTTCGTTTGTATTTTTATATTGTAACTAATTAAGAAGATGAAACAATAGTTTTAGAATGGAAATTTATTGTATTTTTCCATGTTTTTCCACTTTTAATCAAATATTGATCATTAATTCTCTAGATAAATACAAGGAAAATTGTGTGAATTTCTCTAATATTGAAAGAAATCCGTTATAAAAACTAATAGATAGATTTTCTAGATAATCATATTAAAGATCAGGGTTATAATTAGAGTGAGGCAATATTTCGAAAAGTAACCAATGCATCTCAATTTATTGTTGAATAGTGGGCTATGAAATCAGTTTTTTTTGGCAATAGAGACCATATAGGCGAGGTTATGTGATTTCATAGCCTACTAGTCGACACCATAATGAAATGCATGGCTTACTTTTCCAAAATAGTGCAAATTTTCGATTTTATTAATCGAGTATTGTTAAGTCTACGGATTGAAATAAAAATTAAATTAAGATAAATTTCTATGAATTTATTATTTGTAAACGACCATCTGTACTGTAATTTAATTTACCGTAATGTTTATCCATGTACATACACATGGTAATAATGACAAACCAACAATGTTTCTTGTGTATTTTCTTAACGAAATCAACGAGAGAAAACCACAAAACCAAAGAAAAAAATCGATGAATTAGAAAAAAAAACCGGATATTTGAGACAATTAATAGAACAATCAGTTTTTTAGGTGAGGTTCCTACATTTGTACATTATGAGTAATAAATGGAATAAATAAATAAATATTTACATAGTGAATAAGTTTATAAATAGTATTTTATATTTTCTAAATTATAAAAGAGTAATTTTTTTAAGTTGGTTGCTTTACAGTTCACACTTCATTTTGTCGGTTGTTTGGGACAATAACAAGAAAATAATTGAAACTTCCTTTTGATTTTTCCTCCATTCAATCGTTATTTTTACGCTTTTTACTTTTTTCTACAAAATTGGCAATTAGAAACATAGAATTCATTCATCATACAGGATGATTTTCGATGAATTATGAATGAATTTTGAGGAAAATTGCGGTTTAAAAATCGGTTTTAGTTGTGTATAAAAATAAAATTTGAAGAATTTAGGTTAACTTAAAATAACCTCAAAATGATGAAAAACCAACAATAACAATAACAAATATGCAAACAATTGATGGGAAATATTTTGAAATGCAGTTTATAAAGTTTTGTTCATTGAAAATGGGTTTATTTATCGAATTTTTCAATTAATCATCAATTTTAATTGTTTCTACTCATTAAAATTGTTCTAAATTTTAAAAGAATATATAGAATTCTTCACGGTTTGTATGTAAATGATGGATGGATCAGATTACGGCTGCTGTAGAATATAACGGTTTTATTAAAATTATTGTTCAAGTTTTAAATATACGGGACCTACCATAACTGAGACTTATTTATAAAATGAAATACAAAATAACAGCCTGTTATATAATCTATGCTCAAATAATAATAATAATTATGATAATAATCGAATTATACAGGTACGGTATTCTAATAATAGTACGTATTAGTGAAATAGCCCTAAAGAGAGCCGTTTTACCCCGCCCTATAGGGAGTAATGACACAAATTCGAACTATTTCGAAAAGTAAGCTGTGCATTTCAGTTAAGTGTTGACTAGTAGGCTATGAAATCACATAATCTCGCTTATGTGGTCTCTACTGCCAAAAAACCTGATTTCATAGCCTACTATTGAGCATCGGACTCAAATGCATAGCTTACTTTTCGAAATATTGTCCTATGTAGTTATTTTGAAAAATTTAACTGTATTTGTGTCAATTTTAACTGTATTATGCCTTAATAACTAATTTTAAACATTGTTATTGTTCTTATTATTATTGTTTAGCGTTACAGACCTTGTCTTTATTTTATTTTTTGTCTATACTAACTAATATTAGTTATTTATGTACGTATAAATATCTAAATAGATTGGCTTATTGCCCGTTTTTTGCATAATTTCAATCCGATGAGTCAAACGTTATGTGAGTGTAACATTTTGCGGCCGATAAACCACCACTAGACGTGTTTTTTTTTCTTGTTACATTAACAAATTAAAATTGGATTTTATTCAATATTTAAATATTTAAAGAAACAAATTAACTCTATTAGATCAAACAATTGAAGTCGATTGAAATTGATGCCAAATTTTAACTAAAAATTTATGTTATTTTGGTTACAATACAAGTTTATATTTTTGAAATAGTTTTGAAATAATCAAAATTCAAACAAATTGTTGTTTTAAAATCTAATTCATAAACTGTGAAATAGATTTGTTAACAAAACGTTTTTCTGGTAGTTAACTTTTGGGCTAATTTAATCCATTTTTAATAGAAATCCATACGATGATAATAATTGGAATTTATAATTTCTATTTAATAGAAATATAATTAATTAATTAAAGTAACGATGTAGAACAAATTAAACAAATATTCATCCTTATTTAGAAGTTTTATTTAAATAGATAAAACTTAACTATTTCATCATTTTATAATGTTTATAATTTAGTCATCTGTTATTATAATAATGGATAACAATCGATCTATTTTTAAATATAACACCTACAATTCTTTAAACATTTCGAGTTGAGTCAACCGGAAGAGGAGAAAAGTTAAATTATCAAAACAATCTTTTATTTCGACGATAATTTATAAATTAAATTCTTCTAACATATGTTTATTTTAATGTTAATATAGAAATTATTGATAAAAAAGATTAATTGTTGCTTTATTTTATTTTATTTTTTTTTAAAGACGTTCACGGCCTGGTGTAACAGTCATTTACGTAAAGCTGGCACATCAATTGACAATATCGAAGAGGATTTCCGTAATGGTCTAAAATTAATGTTATTATTAGAAGTAATAAGTGGTGAAACATTACCAAAACCTGATAGGGGCAAGATGCGTTTCCATAAAATTGCCAATGTTAATAAAGCATTGGATTTTATTGCTAGTAAAGGTGTTAAACTTGTATCAATTGGTGCTGAAGGTATTGAAAATTATAAAATACGAACATCCAAGATTTCCTCTATAATTCAGAATTTAATTGGAATTTTTCAAAACAAAAAACATCATTAGATGCGCCTTAAAATGCCGCATTTGATGCTATTTTATCTATTTTAATATCTAAACAAAGAAGCGAGATTTAGATGATTAAATATGGACAATAATCTGAATCGTCAGGTTACAACTCATCAAAAAACTGTATCTTTGATTGATGATTTCTTCGTTAATTTAAAATTTGAAACATCGCGTAAAATCTCATTGAAAAATATATTTCTTGTTCTACAAAACGAGGGTATTTGTTTTGGAAAATTCTGAGAAAATCCTGCATTATCGAGGAAATAACTTCCCTACCCTCTGNCTAGAATTTTCTTCTCTATCCGACCGTGCAATTAAAATAAGGAAGATAATACCGTCTGAAAATTACCTGAAAGAAAATTTTATTTCAGCCGAACGCTTCAAGATTATTTAAATCTGTAAAGTTTAGTAAAAAGTAAAATATTTAAACTATTAGAATTGCAAATTTCAGTTATTCTAACGCTATTGTTTTAGAAATATGAATGTTTCAAATGAAATCCTGAGAAACCATTAACGTTAGAGTGCCAAGTCAAATTAACAAATTTCGGGTAGATAAACAAATTGCATCTATTAAAACTCCTTAAACTTCTAATAGACCACCCTCTGGGTCCACCATATAATTAAAAATATAATTCTATTGTTGATTTTCTTATTTAGAAATTGTTGATGGCAATTTAAAGATGACACTCGGTATGATATGGACAATAATTCTACGTTTTGCCATACAAGATATAAGTGTTGAAGAGATGACAGCCAAAGAAGGTCTATTATTATGGTGTCAACGTAAAACAGCACCATATAAAAATGTTAATGTACAAAATTTCCATTTATCATTCAAAGATGGTTTAGCTTTTTGTGCATTAATCCATCGCCATCGTCCCGATCTCATTGATTATAGTAAATTATCAAAAGATAATCCATATGAGAATTTGAATACGGCCTTTGAAGTTGCTGAGAAATATCTGGATATACCCAGAATGTTGGATCCTGATGGTAAATTATTTTTGTTGATAATTTTTTTTTTTTTGATTAAATTGGGGATTTTTCTATAATTTTCAAAAATAAATTCTAGATTTGATCAATACACCAAAGCCTGATGAGCGTGCAATTATGACATATGTCTCATGTTATTATCACGCTTTCCAAGGGGCTCAACAGGTATTTATTATTGTCGATTCGAGAGAATTTAATAATTGTTTTGCCCCTCAACAAATGCCGCTTTAATCCCCTTTAATTATTATTTTTTTAACAATAGACTCACAAATTTTTAACAAAGTGAGCCTCTATTTTTATTGTTTGTTTGTTTGTTTTAATTAATTAATTAATTTTGAATTAAATTAACGTGTTGCATGTGCAGATTTACAGAATACAGCTATGCCAGATGAAAGAGCCGTAATGACTTATGTATCATCATATTACCATTGTTTCTCTGGTGCACAAAAGGTGATTTTTGTCTATTAATATTTGTAATTTGGCTATTTTTGTTATTTTGATTAAACTAATGAGATTTTTGCGGGATAATATACGAAAATTTAGAGTTTCTTTTATTATAATTTTTAGGCTGAAACTGCTGCCAATCGTATTTGTAAAGTATTGAAAGTCAATCAAGAGAATGAACGTTTAATGGAAGAATATGAACGTTTAGCTAGTGATGTGAGTTTTTATTTTTAATTTTTCGATTTTGTTGTGAATTTCGAATTTGTGTTGATTTCTAGTTATTAGAATGGATCCGTCGTACAATGCCATGGTTGAATTCCCGTCAAACTGATAATTCTCTAGCTGGTGTACAAAAAAAATTAGAAGAATATCGTACATATCGTCGTAAACATAAACCACCACGTGTTGAACAAAAAGCCAAATTGGAAACGAATTTCAATACATTACAAACAAAATTACGTTTATCAAATCGTCCAGCTTATATGCCAACTGAAGGCAAAATGGTTTCTGTAAGGTTAACAAATTTTTTTTAATAAAATTGTAATATTTAAATTTTTTAAATTAATACAAATTAGGATATAGCGAATGCTTGGAAAGGTTTAGAAACAGCCGAAAAAGCGTTTGAAGAATGGTTATTATCGGAGATGATGCGTTTAGAACGTTTAGAACATTTAGCACAGAAATTCAAACATAAAGCTGATGCCCATGAAGAATGGACACGTGGTAAAGAAGAAATGTTACAAAGTCAAGATTTTCGACAATGTCGTCTAAACGAATTGAAAGCATTAAAAAAGAAACATGAAGCTTTCGAATCGGATTTAGCAGCACACCAGGATCGTGTCGAACAAATTGCTGCCATTGCTCAAGAATTGAAGTAAATTTAAAAATTTAATTTCTATTTTAATTTAAAATTCTAAAATTTTCTAGTACTTTGGAATATCACGATAGTGTTAGTGTTAATGCTAGATGTCAACGTATTTGTGATCAATGGGATCGTTTAGGTGCTTTAACACAACGTCGTCGACAAGCTTTAGATGAAGCTGAACGTATATTGGAGAAAATTGATATTCTCCATTTGGAATTTGCAAAACGTGCAGCACCATTCAATAATTGGTTGGATGGTACACGTGAAGATCTAGTTGATATTTTCATCGTACATACAGTTGAAGAGATTCAAGGTTTAATCGATGCTCATGCTCATTTTAAAGTAATTTTTCGATATTTCGCATAATTTTAATAATTCGAAACTGTTTGTTGGTTAATTTGTAGGCAACTTTGGGTGAAGCCGATAAAGAGTATCAAAGTATTGTCGGTTTGGTTCGTGAAGTTGAGGCAATTGTTAAACAACACCAAGTACCTGGTGGTTTACAAAATCCCTACACTACACTTACAGCTCATGTAAGATTTGTTTTAATTGAAATTTTCTTTAAAAAAAAAAAGAAGAAGCACAATTCCATTTCGTTCATTTATCATTTCATCTGTCGTCAATCAAAATATAGAGTGGTTGGCCTATTTGGAGTATAAGTTGATGAAATTTCGTTTTTCTGAATTATCTTTAGAAAATATTTTCATTCTATCTACCCCCAAAATAAGGGGTAATACACTTTTATTTTAAACGTAATTGTATATTTTATTGCATATTTAGATTCTATGCTGAAATTAAAGGGGACTTTGTTAATACGGTTTATAGTCTAGTATTAATAGTTTTTCAGGAATTTCCAATTTTTCTGAAAATTCTGATTTTGTAGTGTTTATTCAAAAAATTCATATTTCTAAAATTATAGCGTTAGAATAACTGGAATTTGGAATTCTATCAGTTTAAATATTGTACTTTTTATTAGAGTTTACAGATTTAAATAATCTTGAAGCATACGGCTGAAATAAATTTTTCTTTCAGGAAATTTTCTGACGGTATTATCTCCTTCATTTTAAATGGAAACATATTTTTCTTTACATGGTTGGATAGAGAAAAAAATTCTGGATAGACTGTATTAGCATTCCCTATACCAATCTTTAATAGTTTTTCAGTTATTTACAATTTTCAGTTTAGTTTTCCTTTTTATTTAAAGCNAAAAAAATATTATTCCATTAAAAATAAGAAAGTAGGGTGCACTACCCCATACACCGAGGGTTGATAGGGTAACGAAAATATTTTCCAGGGATAGCTCAGATGGAAAAACAAATGTCTACCAAATTTCAGAAATTTCCATCGATTAGAACTTCTAATAGGCCAACCATATGGCTTACTGTACAGAGTGTTCCACATTAGGCTGCTACTCGATGAACGATTAAAACAAATCAGTTGACAGAATTTTGTCCATTTGAAAGAAGAAATCAACACTTAATCATCTGAAATTTTGACAAATTTTCGAATTTATCGAATTTTTATAATTGTTCTGTTGTAACTTTATGGAACGTTTCAGTCTAATGTGGTACACTATTGAATTGTTAAATTTTCAAAAAGTAAATATTCGATTTTCGAATGCTCCCATTGAACGAATAAAAGGATGGAATTGGTGATGATCTTGAGGTAAAAAAATGTCGGTTAATTATAGAGATAAGAAAATCAACAATTATATATATTTTTTTTCACTAACAATAAATTGGAAATTTTTATTTATTATTATTATTAATATAGGATTTAACTAGAAAATGGGGTGAAGTTAGACAGTTAGTACCGCAACGTGATGCAACATTACAAGCTGAATTACGAAAACAACAAAGTAATTTATTGATTATTTTAATTGATTAAAATTTAAATTAATTTAAATTGTAGATAATGAAATGTTACGTCGTCAATTTGCTGAGAAAGCTAATGCCGTTGGTCCATGGATTGAACGTCAATTAGATGCTGTAACAGCAATCGGTATGGGTTTACATGGTACATTAGAGGATCAATTGCATCGTTTAAAAGAATACGAACAGGGTGTTTATGCTTATAAACCGCATATTGAAGAATTAGAAAAGATCCATCAAGCTGTCCAAGAGAGTATGATATTTGAAAATCGCTATACACAATATACAATGGAAACATTACGTGTTGGTTGGGAACAATTATTAACATCAATTAATCGTAATATAAATGAAGTAGAAAATCAAATATTAACACGCGATTCAAAAGGTATAACACAAGAACAATTGAATGAATTCCGTTCATCATTCAATCATTTCGATAAGAATCGTACTGGCCGTTTAACACCCGAAGAATTTAAATCATGTTTAGTATCATTAGGTTATTCAATTGGTAAAGATCGTCAAGGTGATATTGATTTTCAACGTATTTTGGCTGTTGTCGATCCAAATAATACCGGTTATGTACATTTCGATGCATTCTTAGATTTTATGACACGCGAAAGTACAGATACTGATACAGCCGAACAAGTCATTGATAGTTTTCGTATTTTAGCAGCCGATAAGGTATTGTTTTAATTAATTTTAATTGTATAAAAATTATAATTAATTAATTGTAATTGTAGCCGTATATCTTGCCAGATGAATTACGACGTGAATTGCCACCAGATCAAGCCGAATATTGTATTCAACGTATGCCACCATATAAAGGACATGGTGGTGTACCCGGTGCTTTGGATTATATGTCGTTCTCTACAGCTCTCTATGGGGAATCAGATCTTTAATTGAAACAATTCATATCTAAATTACGCCTTATATCAACCACATCGCCCATTATTATTATTATTATTATTATTAATATTTTATTTTATTTTTATCGAACAATATTTTTCTGTTATTTATATTTATTTTCGGTTTAAAATATATAGAGAAATGAAAACGACGGGCCGTTTAACATTTTAGGTACAACGGAACGATAAACGACAATTTTAGGTTTTTTTTTTTTGGTCGTCAATTTTATTTCAGCTTGATTTTCGATTATTTAGTGTGAAGAAATTGAGAATACGATAATCATTGTACTATTATTTTTTTTTGCAAGTGCTATATTTTATTTATTTTACAATTTACAGCTTTATTGTACAGTTTTATTATTTGATAAAAGCTCTTTATTTTCGTTTTATTCAACAATTAAATGTATGCTCAACGTGTTCTCTTTGGTATTACAACAGGAATAAAGAGCCTTTATTTTAGATATTATATCAATTATATATTTTTCTTCCTTAATTGGAGTTCTATTATCGAATGTAAAAAGTGGAAAATTGGAACAATTTTAAATATTACACGTCAATACAAATTTATTTGCCCAAAGTATACTAACGTATAATTAAATAAAAGTTTAATTTAAATTTTCTTATTCGATTTTGTTTAAATATCCGTTCAATTATTTGAAAAATGCGCCATTTTAGCGTACTAACTATACTGCAACTAGATGGCCCGATTTTAACGTATTTTGTGTTGCCTATATTCGCCCATAATTCGGTAGGTTCACGACAAATTTTCGATTCAAACTGGTAATTGTGTCGAAATATATCGTTTAAAATACAAATTTAACCAAAGAAATCGACGTTTAAATTCAAATGAATGGGTTCTATAAGTTATTAATCGATTTAATTTGGAAAATTATTCGAAAATTAGCGCCATTTTAGCAATATCAACAACCATTGACTAACTATAGTCTACAAATCTGGTACTAGATGGCGCTATTTCCAGCAAGTATTTTGTGTTGCCTACTTCACTATAATATAACAGATTTTACTTACAAATATTAGAAGAAAATTAATTTTTAACGAGTTATAATTTTCGATACGTAATTGTATATCTATATTTATAAATTCTGTAGTTAATAATTAATTTAATTTCGGAAAGCAATATTTGAAAATTAGCGCCATCTATCGGCAACTGGCTATAGTGTACGGATGTTATAAGATGGTGTATTTTGCGTTGCCTACTCGATACTCAATATAACGGGTGAATTATAACCTATATTATTAGAGATTAAATAGTGAACGAGTCATAATTTTCGATACTGTAATTTTATATCTATATTTATAAATTCAAGTGTCTCACGATTGGCTGGCGATTCGGTGGTAAGTTTACGACAAATTTTCGATTTAAAACTGCCTTTATATGTGGAAATATTCCGTTTCAAATACAAATTGAATCAAGGAAATCGACGAAATACGTCGCTAGTTTCTGATTCGAACAAAGAGAAACCAGAACACGTGTATACCGCTTATCTTGCTGATCTTGTCGGGTGGATATGTTGGGAAAATCGTAATTTCGGTGTTTACACGAAAATTATTGATTATTTGTACGATTATTTCGATGATAGGGACAAATATTTGTATCAAAGTTTTCCGTTATGAACACAAAAATGATCGAAACGTTTGAATTTTTCATGACTGAAATTGCCTAATTTCAAAGCAAATATGCGGAACTATAAAGGGAATTATTGAAAGTAAATATTGTGAATTTATCGTCGTTTAGGTATTGACAATGCCATTGAATCAATAATAGAAATTATCGGTCTTCTTCCATTCACATTGATTGATTTGTAAATATTTCGAAAAGTAAGCTGTGCATTTCAATTAAATGCTGAATAGTAGGCTGTGAAAACAGTTGTTTTGGCATAACCGAGATTATGTTATTTCATAGCCAACTAGTCAAAGTGGCTTGAGAGGCACAGCCCACTTTTCCAAATATTGATTTGTTAATCTATAAATAGAAATTGAACGAGAAAACAAAGCGCTAAACACCGGAAATAAGGGGATAATTAACGACAATATTGCTAATAGTGCTTGTATTTCCTCACAAAAAAAAACATTGCAATTAACAATTAGATAAATCATTGAATTAATTGGTGAATTGAAACAATAAAGCCGACGGTGTACGTAGTGGTATCATTGTTTTTCGATCATCATTACCACCCTCATAGACCCAATATTCTCGTCCATTAATCATCTTCTTACGTACATTCTGATTATAGACAGTCGGATTGAAGAATGTGTAATAGCCCGGTGGTGGTGGTGATATCAATTTCTTCTTCAATAGATTTCCGTTTGATTTCAATAATTCATTATTATTGTTATCGAACCGTTGTTGTGGGTGTTTATTTCTTCTAATTACTCTCCTTATAAATAATTCAGTAGTGAATGCAATTAGTGCCAATATAAAACCACCACCGACGATCATATAAGTCATAATTAGGTCGGAGTTGCGTAGGCGGCGTTCTTTACTGCCTAAATCTAACGGACAAATTTGCGTATCGGGTAAATCTTTGAGGAGTTTGTATTTTATTATGCCAGCCTCGACTAGATGTAGAATTCTAAAATATTAATATTGTGTGGAAAAATATAAGAAATATTGCGCAATATTCTGTTTTTGTTCAATTATTGTGCAATGTTTCAATATTACTCCTGCACGTTGAATTATATTGTGCAATATTATTGCAGGTGGGACGCCTTACGAACAATTTTAATAGATTTATCCCACCTGAGCTGTCTCTAGAAAATGTTTTCGTTGTTCTATCAACCCCCGGTATACGGGGTAATGCACCCCACTGTCTTATTTAAAATGGAATGCTATATTTTTTATTGCACATTTAGATTCTGTGGCGAAATTAAAGGGGACTTTGTTAATATGACTTATAGTGTAGTGTTAAGAGTTTTTCTGAAAATTTTGATTT
>JACDRP010000884.1:225-19239 GCA_013841185.1 Hycleus phaleratus | reverse complement strand
GCACTAAGTCTAATTGGTGAGTGAGTGATTACAGTGAGTCAGTGATTTGTGATAATTTCAGTGATCATTGTGTTGTTGATATTTAAGTAAGTATAAACATAATCTCTATATTTCTTTTTCAGGATCTTTAATTACATGTTTCTATGTATAAATCTTTATTTTTCAGGATATTTCTAATATCAATCTTTATCTTAGGTTACTTCTTGAATTTAATTTCAACGTTTCTTTTTCATGTTGTTTAATTATATATTTTAATGTATAATTGATTGTTTTTCAGGAAATTATTAATTATAGGTTTTATTTTATTTCAGGTAACTTCATGAAAGTATTGAATGTAATTCTAAAGTTTCTGTTTAAGGATATTTAATTATATGTTTTTCAGGATACTTCTAATAATAGATAATTTCTGGTGAGTGTTGAATCTAACGCCAACTTTTCTTCAGTTACAGATTTTTAGGTAATTTTTTTTTCGTTTTACAGATAATCTCTTTAATAGGATCATCAATTTGAAAATTCCAAAATGTCTCTTTCAGGGTAATTGTACAAACATTAGTGGTGGATAGTGGATTAGGCCTACCGGGGATACCACTATAAAAAAACGCACCTTGTGCTTTACCTCATGGGTGGCGTGGAAATAAGCACCTTAAACTATTATCTTTCCAATTAAATAGATTAATTTCACAGAGCAACGTATGCAATTATATATACAGGAGTGTTTTTATGTGTGTATAACATTTTTCATATATTATTTATATCACAAATAAGAACAAAATACATAATAGGTGAGAAATTTTTAATAAAATTTAAATAATTTAAAATACAGTTTGTCTATATTCTTAAGTTCATGATATTTTCTAGTTCTTTGTCTTTTCGTAACAGATTTTGTAGGTGATTCGGCAACTATGCCCCATATATCAATTTTTGACAGTACCATCTATCGGAGTAAATTATTATTAAGATGTCATAACCTAAAATTTTTGTATTTGAAATATTTGTTTTACCTGTCCGTTCGTTTGACCTGTTTCACCTTTGAAACGCTGAAATTATCAAAATAGTCGTAAAATTTTATTGGAGATCTTATTATTGATCAACTACATGAATAAACTCAATGTGTAGTATTGGAAATTGTCAAAAAGCAATCGATATTTACTGACCTGCTCAATACTGTTAACTCTTAGGTAAGACTTGGGGAAAAATGGCAAAATTTCCGATTAAATATGATTAGATTACCGTATGCTCTTTCAGGAGTATGTCGTATACTGAATTAGAACACGGATATCAGGGTTTACGTAAGGCAACAAGATCAACGCAGTTTTACGTTGGAACGGTGAGTTGTTTGACGAATTTTTAAGTATTTGTGATGGCGACCAATTTATGGATTTATTATTGACTTTTTTTTCTCCTTGTTTAGTGCACAATTTTGCTTTGATTTAGTCACTATTATTGTTGTTTTTCGATAAACGAAATGAGTTCAGAACAAAACAATCCACATCGAGTTCAGATACCTTCTCTTCATGTCGAAGATGTGGACAGGCCACTGCTTTCAAACACTTTCTGGGTATTATTTTTATTTTGCATGGTTCTGTTTGATTTCATCACAAATACGATTAACGTTGACTGAAATAACAATTCAATATCATAGATTAGTTATCGATTATTATGATCGAGGGATAATCAAGTTAAGTTGAAATAAGAATAAGTAATGCATTAGAAATATAAGAACTTCCATTTAGGAGTACAACAAGCATACATTTAGTCATGTTTATGGTTATTAATACAAGAAACAGGAGTTTAACCAACGGTCACATTAAACGATGACTATTCTACCTAACTTACTTTAATCATGAATATATTAATAGATATATTTCTAGTAGATTACCTTCTTTGTGTGCATCATCTAATCTTACGTTTAAGACAAAGAACTGAATCCATATAACGTTAATATTATTTACATTCTAGAAATTAAAAAAGAAATCTTTTTTTATTTGAAATACCAGAAATTTTCTTATCTAATTTTCTCTCATCAATTTTTACCTTGCTTCTATTCATATTATTGCTGATTTTCTTTATTGAACACTCTTAAAGCCAATTTAATTATAAAAAAAACGCTCTACAAATAAAATTTTATTATAGATAAACATTAATAATAAGTCACATTATTTCCAATTATAAAAAAGATAAATAACCTTGAATCAATTATTGTCATATGTTTAAATTCGCCAAACAATTCGTGTACATTACTGATATAAAAACAATAGCGAATGATTTCTTATCAGTAGCCGCTTTTATATTTTCAACGAAATTACTCACTAGTTCAGATCTATTTTTGTGTTTTTTAAAGTGGATTTTTTTGAATAATTCCAAGTGTAATTATAATGGAATGGACGAGGTTTAAAGATTGGTGGCGATTGAAACGGTCACATCGCCCGAAAACTAACAACGAAAATGTTTGTTTTTGCGATGAATGCTTACAAGATACCGAAAATGTAAATAAAATTATAAATATTTACAATTTATATGACCCCTTGTTATGCATTTCCTTATAAGTTATCTATTGATAATTTTAGATTTAGACTTCAGTTAATTAGAAATCATTAAACAATGTGGTTTGATTGGGTATTAATTTTTTGCTATATAATTCTCTAAATTCGCATTATAGTTTGATTAATTTATAATTTTTTCACCAGGATGATTTGGAATTATGTGATCCGAATAATGTAACGTTGAGTCCACAAGATTTGGATGATGGTGGTAATGGTGGTGGTAAAGTGGTTATTGTGGGTGTTTGTGCTATGGCCAAAAAGTCGCAAAGTAAACCGATGAAGGAGATTTTGACACGTCTACAAGAATTTGAATATATAAAAGTGACGGTTTTTCCGGAAGATGTAATATTAGAGGTTGTTGATTAATTTTCCATTTGATTCTCTAATTTTGTTATTAATTAAAACATTTTAGAAACCGGTAGAAGAATGGCCAGTATGCGATTGTTTAATATCATTTCATTCAAAAGGATTCCCCTTAGATAAAGCAATACAATATTCTCAATTACATAGTCCTTATGTTATTAATAATTTACACATGCAATATGATATACAAGATAGACGGAAGGTGTATGCGATTTTAGAAGCTGAAGGTATCGAAATTCCAAGATATGCAGTACTAGATCGCGACAGTCCGGATCCTAAACGTAAATTTAAACATCACTTTAATCCAATAATTCGATTTCATTGAATTTCAGACCATGAATTAGTCGAATCTGAGGATCATGTTGAAGTGAATGGTGTAGTTTTCAATAAACCATTCGTCGAGAAACCTGTCTCGGCTGAAGATCACAATATTTACATCTATTACCCAACATCGGCAGGTGGCGGCAGTCAGCGATTATTTCGTAAGGTAAGCTTCTATATTTTGACAAAACAACAAAAATTGTCGGTTTATTTTTCAATTATTACCCCCCGAATTGTGTTTCGTTTTGTTTTATGCAGATTACCAAATATATGTTTAGCAGGTGTACGCAAATAGGTTTTAATATTAATTTAAGCGTTTGTATTATTCCCAGATTGGCAGTAGAAGTAGTGTTTACTCACCAGAATCCAGGGTACGTAAGACTGGTAGTTTTATATATGAAGATTTTATGCCGACTGATGGCACCGATGTTAAAGTAATAAATAATAACAAAACTACGATTATATCAATATTAAACAACAATTTAAGGTATACACGGTTGGTCCGGATTATGCTCACGCTGAAGCTCGCAAATCTCCAGCTTTGGATGGTAAAGTTGAAAGAGACCGCGAAGGCAAAGAGATACGTTATCCTGTTATTTTGAGTAATGCTGAAAAATTAATCTCAAGGAAAGTGTGTTTAGCGTTCAAACAAGCTGTCTGTGGTTTCGATTTATTACGGTATAATTACCCAAATTCCACCTGGAATTACCTTAATTATTCGATTTTTAGTGCGAATGGTAAATCGTTTGTGTGTGATGTTAATGGTTTTAGTTTCGTTAAAAATTCAAATAAATATTACGATGATTGTGCTAAAATTTTGGGTAATATGATATTAAGAGAATTAGCACCAACTTTACATATCCCATGGTCTGTACCATTCCAACTGGATGACCCACCGATTGTACCAACAACTTTTGGTAAAATGATGGAATTACGGTGTGTTGTTGCAGTTATTCGACATGGTGATAGAACACCGAAACAAAAAATGAAAGTTGAAGTCCGACATCCAAAGTAATTCGTTTTGTTTCCTATAATGCGATTGATTAATAAAAAATATTGTAGGTTTTTTGAAATTTTTGAAAAATACGACGGATTCAAACACGGACATGTTAAATTAAAACGTCCAAAACAATTACAAGAAATTTTAGATACAGCACGTTCTCTATTAGCCGAAATTCAACAACACGAAGCCGATCCAGAAATCGAAGAGAAACAGGGCAAATTAGAACAATTAAAAGGTGTATTAGAGATGTATGGTCATTTTTCTGGTATTAATAGAAAAGTTCAAATGAAATATCAACCGAAAGGGCGGCCTCGTGGTTCTAGTTCTGATGATGGTATATTTCTTCTATCTTCAATTAAAATTTTTATTAAATTCTTTCAATTATCTAGTAGATAAACCAGCAGAACCGTCATTAGTGTTGATATTGAAATGGGGTGGTGAATTAACACCAGCCGGTCGGATACAAGCCGAAGAATTGGGCCGAATATTTCGCTGCATGTATCCCGGGGGACAAGGTAGACATCTAGCCGGTTGGTATTTTTCAGCTTCTTAACCGATAATGAATTTATTTTTATTAAATGCCATTATTTTCAAATTGCACCATTAATTTAAAATTTATTTGCTAAATATGTGAATTATTTTATTTGAACAAAGCCTCTTTATCAACCACTTGTTAGTTTATTGTCTATAGACACGTAAGTCAATAGTTTTGTTGTTTCTAATTGTTTAACATAGCGTAGATGTGTTGAATTAAGACAATTTTGTTGATTATGTTAATATTTAATTTCGTTTTACGATGGTTTTTTGTCGATGATTAACAGGTGAATATGCTGGTGCTCAAGGTTTAGGATTATTGCGTTTACATTCGACATTCCGGCATGATTTGAAAATTTATGCCTCCGATGAGGGTAGGGTACAGATGACGGCTGCTGCTTTTGCAAAAGGTCTACTGGCTCTAGAAGGCGAATTGACACCTATTCTGGTACAAATGGTGAAAAGTGCCAATACAAATGGACTATTAGATAACGATTGTGATAGTAGCAAGTATCAAAATATGTAAGTTTTGTTATGGAACCATTAGAAAATCGTTGAAAATAGTCATTCCAGGTGTAAATCCCGTCTTCATGAGCTGATGCAATTGGATCGTGATTTTACACAAGAGGATCGTGAGAAAATCAATCCATGTAATTCATCTAGTATTGCTGATGCATTAGATTTTGTTAAAAATCCAGTTAAATGTTGTCGACATGTACACGAATTGATTAAATCGTTAATGGAGATTGTTCATGTGAAGAAAGAAGATCCAAAAACTAAAGATGCAATTTTATATCATGGCGAAACTTGGGAATTGATGGGCCGTCGTTGGGGTAAAATCGAAAAAGATTTCTATACGAAAAATAAAATCTTCGATATCAGTAAAATTCCCGATATTTATGATTGTATAAAATACGATTTACAACACAATCAACATACGTTACAATTTGAACAAGCTGAAGAATTGTATATTTATGCTAAATATTTGGCTGATATTGTAATACCACAAGAATACGGTTTAACAGCTCAAGAGAAACTAACAATCGGTCAAGGTATTTGTACGCCGTTATTGAAGAAAATCCGGGCCGATTTACAACGGAATATTGAAGAATTCGGTGAAGAGACTGTGAATCGTTTAAATCCCAGATATTCGCATGGTGTTTCCAGTCCTGGACGACACGTCCGGACTCGTTTATATTTCACTAGTGAAAGCCACATTCACTCTTTAATCACAGTACTACGACATGGGGGATTATTAGATGTAATTTAGTAATAATTTAGAAATTCGTTGTTTTGAAATGGGGTTAATTTTAGACAAAACGTGACGAACAATGGCGCCGAGCTATGGAATATGTGTCGATGGTATCCGAGTTAAATTACATGTCTCAAGTTGTTATTATGTTATATGAAGATCCCACTAAAGACCCATCAAGTGAAGAACGATTCCATGTTGAACTACATTTTAGTCCTGGTGTAAATTGTTGTGTACAAAAGAATCTACCACCAGGACCTGGATTTCGGCCGCATTCACGCAATGAATCTAGCGCCAGTAAAAATACAGTACGTCACAAAATATTTCCCTATAAAATTTAATCAATCGTTTTAAAATAGAGTTCAGATACATCAGCAACAGCAACACCAGATGAATCCAAAGGTAAATTCTCAACACGGATCGATGAAGAAGGTGAAACTAGTATTGATGAAGAGAAACCACCACCAACTCCAGAAATAATCGAAATATCATCTCTAGAAACATCCCCAGACGATTCTTACTATCGTAACAATTTAAAAGTTAGCGATCCAATACCAATCGGTAGTTCGCACACAGTTTGCGGCCATGAAGCAATGAATTTAGCTAAACGTTTAAATGAAGAATTAGCGAATCAAGCCCAACAGGGTAGTCGAAGTTATCGATCAAGTCGCGCTATTAGTCCGGAACCGGAGACAAGATCGAAAAGTTACGATCATAAAAGTCCACAGAAAGGAAAGGGTAAGAATTTAAATTTTCCGGTTTTTTTTTTTTTTTTAATTAAAGTAAATATTTGGAAATTTTGATGTGAATAATTGCATGATTTTTAAATATTTTGTGCAGCTGAAAAATTGCATCAGAGTCTGGATGCTGTTAATAGTAAAGGTACACATTTTTTTTAACGACACAATTATCCTCTTCAATGTTAAAGCTGTCTTTTCGTATATTTGCATTGAAAGATAAGACTAAAGTTTTTTATATAATTTTTATTTTTGAAACACATAATAGTTCAATTTTTGTTAATTTTTCAAGTTTCGTTGCTTCAATTCGCGTAATTATCAATTTGTTTGGTATACAAGCACGCAGCTGGTTTTGCCCTTATATTTTTTTGGTTGGAAAGATCTATTTAACCTCAATGGTTTCTGCTTTCTGAAGCTAAATGTAACAAAGTTTCTACAATATTTGGATTTTTTTAATTATCAATAATTTAAAATGGAATAATTGATAGAAACTTTGGCTTGATTTAGCATGCTCAACGTTCCGTTGTTGTCAAAAAATACTCATCTGTCTGGTAGCCCCGTGCGACTGGTGTTCCCAGCTTTTTGAAGATATGAATCTTATTCTTCTTATTACAATTTCTCTGTATAGAGAAGTGGAATATGTATAGGATTCGATTCATTTCTAAATTCGTCGTACTGTTACCTCTGTTGGTCTCGAATCAATTTGATAAAAACTTCAAAATTATTTGAATTTGCAAAAGTATTTCTAAATTTTGGAAATATTTTTGCATTCACGCTTTGACTGCTTCACTATTTCTCTAATAATGCTTTGTTGCATGTTTGTTTTTTGTGTTTTAATAATTTTAAAAAGAGCACAATCAAATTAGATAATTGATTAAATCTAATTTGATTGTAATTCTTTGATATCATCATAATGGTGATGGGAGCAAATTGATTGACTAAATTTCTTTTATTTTTCTTTCTCACCCCATGCGGTAATCCTATGCAAAATTAACGTTAACCGTCTGTTTGTTTAACAATTTTGTTTCCGTTAATATTGATTTAAACAAAGAATCACCCCAAGATGATACAGATAAATCGATAACACCTACAAATATCCCAATAACTCCACCTATTGAAATTCCAATTCGTACAATTGATAATTTCGATAATAAATTCAATAATAAAAATTTCTTCATACCGATTGCACACGATAATCATAAATTAAGTCCAATTTCTGGATCTTTAGATTATGAATTCTCTAATGATTCATTACCAATGATTGGTGAAGAGAGTAAATCACGTCCGGAAAGTTCAACAAATGAACTACCATTAACTGAATTAAATTTAGCTTTATTTACATCAGAACAAGAGATTTTGAATTCACCAAAAATGAGTACAAATGAACTACCATTATCTGATATTAAATTTCCAAATAAAAAACATGGTAAATTATCAAGACAGAATACGATTGAGGGTAGTCAAAATGATGATGTGTCATCTTTGGAAGTTAATTGGGATGCTGATATCAAAGAATTTGATTCAATTAAGCCGAATTTAAAAGAGAAACGCCATCGATCCTTCTCTGATCCGAATATTTTAGATTCTGAATATATTTCGCAAAATCTATTAAGGGATGATAATACGAAAACAAATTTAATTCCAATTGAGCCATGTACGCTTCCACTTAGTTTCTATCCACCAATGCATGATCCAAATGTAGATAATTCACCGCATTATTGTTGTTATTGTTCTGATAATACATATGCTCGTTCACCATCCTATTTGCTGTCGTTCTTTTCATCGCCACCTAGGCGTCTATATGCTTCTCGCTCATTATCTAATCCAGCCCCTGCTGTGTCTGTCAACAACCCATCATGCATGTCCAATACAGAGTGCAGCAGTGCAACAGTCAGACGCCATCGACACAGTATTGCCGGACAGATGAGCTATTACAAGATGCTAGGTTTCGGTTGTGGAGGACCTCTAGGTTTCAAGAAATTAGCAGCCGGTAGTGCCAATTCATTATTTTCAACCGCCGTTATTTCGGGCAGTTCCAGTGCACCAAATTTGAGGGATATGATACCGAGCACGGCTAGTGCTTCAGGTAAGGATGGTCCATCTTGTAGGTCCCTTTGCTAACTAGAACAAAATTTAGAAATGAAACTAGTAGATAATTGAATCGATAATTGAAGCATAGGGGCCTACGATTGTTGTACCCCCCCCCTTTTGTCTGACAAATTTAATTTCACCAGCCATTGAAGGTTTCGGAGGAGTGCCTCCAATAAGACCGCTCGAGACGTTACATAATGCGCTATCATTGAAACAAATCGATACGTTTTTGGAGCAAATGACAGCAGCACCATTATTTAGAACACCATCATCTACACCACCTAAATATCCATCAACACCATTACCAACAAGTGGTATACAAACGAATATTCCCAATATATCATCAGAAAGTGGAGCACATCCATTAAAATTACAATCACCAAATAATAGTGAGTTGTAAATTTAATCGATAATTTCAAATGTTTGCTGTTGTTGATTTTAGGTATTGGATGGAGTGGACCGCCTAGTTTTGTTTCAAGTAGTGGCCCTTCATCGCCCGGGATATCTGATAACAACTCGAAAGAGAGTAGCGAGATGTCCTCAAGTATCATTAGTGGCGATGGGTACTTAAAAAATACTAATATTGATCCCCAACAATAAAGCACCATCTCAATCAATCAAACAATCAATCAACTAATGCCACTTTTACTATTTTATTTTAGTTAAATTTACTGTTAAGTTTCTTTATGTACGCATGGACAGTACCTATTAATTTTCTCAAGAATGTTATTATTATTTTATTTCAATTAAGGTACTGTATTTCGGTTTTTTAGCGATTCTTTCGTCTTTTCTATAATTTAAATCTTTAAAAATACAAAAATATTATCGAATTCTTTACTTTAGGTTGAATGTGGATAACATTTCGAAAATATTTCCGACAACACCTGGATTAGATCGAGATTTAGGTAGTGTTGGAGTGCTTCTAGATCGTGAAATGTGCGGATCTATTGAATTCTCCGAATATTACTCCAATATTCATCGACCTAAACAAGGTTGGTTTGTTTTTTCAATAAAGAAAATTAAAAATTGTAGTTTTAAATAATTAGGTGATAGTGGTGAAATTACGCCAGTTTCACTAGGCTCTGAAGTTGATTTCAATACAAATGATGCAACAATCGGATCATCAGTCGATTATGATGTTACAGTAACTGAAGATATTGAATTTACAACACCTAAAGATAGCGATTTTGTTGAAATTGATACAAAATACAATTATAATAACACAATTCCGAATAGTTTAACTGAAAATAATCTACTATATGAAGGCAGTTTAACACCTAAAGTTGTATCACCATCGGCTAATAATTCGGCCACAAATATTCTACATCCGTCAACATCAGAGAATCTCAATTTAAAATATATAAACAATTTAGAGAAATATCAACCGTGTGAAGATCTCGATCGATTAACTAAACGATCTACGTTCTACGAGAAGAACTTTCCAAATAAAAATTACTCAAATTTAGGTTCGGATAAATGGTGTACTAGTAAAGAGAAATTTCTAGAGAGTACAACAACAAAATCGGATAATAGACATCTTGAGAAGACTTCAAACGAATCTAAAACCGCCCCACATCCGGGGGCTGTTGTTATTAAAGAACACTACATAGAACCACCGCGTATGACACGAATATCGCGCAGTTTCCATGGTAAATCACCGACGAGTAACAGTCATTTGGATATAGTAGCGACAATTCCACGTAGGGCCAGTGAAGGTATCCCGTTGACTAGTCGGAATTTGAATCTCCAACCGGAAAATTTGCAAAATATTAAAAAACGAAACGAGACACGACCACAATTCGTGACCCAATTATCACAACCTTGTGGTAGTAGTAGTAATAGTAGTAATTTAAAGATACCGATAATTAGAAAAACGTCGTTAACGGACGCTGCTAGTAGTCTTGGTATAAGAAAACGTTTTACAACAACTTTGGTTGATGAGGCCGAACATGCTGCCTCGGTGGGAATCAAATTAAAATCGACGGTTTCTAAAGAAAGTAAAAGTGGTGGGTCGGATCATGAAGGGGGTGCTTTTAGTTAATTTTAAAAGGATAATTGTGATTGATTTGTTCCTTTCAGTATTTTTTAAGTATTTATGATGTTTCATCAACGAAATAAATTGATTTTAGAAGTTTTCAGTTTTTCACCTTTACCGATTTCCCTAATTTTTAATCACTACTAAATTGTTAGAGCGGGAAAATCAGTTTATAGTAATTTCGAGTACTTTGAAGGTGATATTAAAAAAAGAAAAAAAGCTAAATAGGCGAACGTATTATGGAAATGAATGAATCTATTGTGTTGTAACCCCGAACTGTTTACAATAAGACTTCTGTGCTGTGGAGCGTGCCATCAGTGGCGCGACATTAACATTTTTTCAACACTTTCTTCGATATAAAAAGCCGAAATCTGTTTATTTATATTGATAGTGAAGGAATTTTAATGCTTATAGTTGGTTAAAATATTCAAATTATTCGATAAAAACCGATCCTATATTTATTCGTATCAGCTGTAGTGCCAGGTGATTATGTTGTTAAATTTATGGCAACTGGTAGGCAATTGGCGCGCCTATGGTATTTTACCCCCCATACCACATGACACCAAACATATGCAGCTGTTTGATAATAGCGTACGTCCCCCAAGGCTTGCCGTTACACTGGAAGCTCTTTAACTACCACCAGCCTATCCAGTCATCACCGGGCCGTGCCCCAACGTTTTTCCAAATGACGGTTACAACTTAACGTTTTGATAATTAATAATAATGGCAAATCGTTTGAAACAAAACTACTATTCGAATCCGGCATTTAGCCAACAGAGTGAATTTTGTAATAGTGTCCAATTATCGCAAATTGTGCAAAATGTACGCCAATCACCGGTTGGGGCGCAAACACCGATGCATTATTACGATAACGGTTCGAAGATTGTTACAACAAATCAACAAGATTGTGATGAGGGACAATTCGATGAACAAGAATTCTATGAAGAAATGCTAGTTGATGATAGTGGTATTGTGCGCGAGAAAAAAGTGTTAGTTTTATCATCACAGAATAACGAACAAATAGTAAGACCACCGAAATCACGCTACGAATACATCCCGATGCAAGAACAGAATGCCCGATTTCTGGTTAATCAACGCAAACCGCCAAATCAACGCTATACAATAATCGAGAAGAATAATCAAGAAATTGAACAGTGCCCGATTAATTATCATCGATACGAATACATTGATGAATCGCCAGGAAAACAACCACAACACCGCTACGACTACATTCAATACGAACCGCCAAGTCCGAACAAAACGAATCCAATCCAAATGAATAGATCGGCTACCCAGAAACTTCACGAATTATTGATGACGCCGAAGAGTACACCAAGGAAATTTGGAACAATTCAACAAGCCCCACAATTAGCACAACAATCGCCACCTCAACGAGACCCTTTTGTTACACCGAAAAAACAACCCAATCTCCAATACGTTAGAAAACCGAAAGTTCAACAGAAATTGAATTATGCGATACCCCAACAACACCGCAAAGACCAACAGGGAAAAAGACACACAGCTATAGTGCCGCCAATGTGCTCAAATCAAATCCAAGCAGTTTATAGCGAAACTACATATTCTGAAACACCCGATTATTCGAAATATTTCTATAAAAAACCAACACAGATAACATTAGCTGTAGCTGCTGTGATGATGATGTTATGTGGCGGTGTAACATCTGGACTTTGCTTCTATATGGTCTCGATTATGGGCCGTTTATACTTTCTTGAATTCGGCATTGTGGCCGGATTTACTTGTTTGACAGCCGGCTTGTTGGGCTTCAGAACCAGAAATTGTTACTGGCTACCGAATCGAAACTACATTTCAGGTAATAGAAAACTCGTTTAAAATTCAATTAAATTTTAATTGATCGTTCGCAGGTTATATAATTTTGAGTGTGTTGAGTCTATTAATGTGTGCCGGTTTATTGATGTTGTTGGTGATGCAACCGAAACCTGGTACACCGTTGGCTGATATGACATCGGGGGCTGTTTGTGGCATATCAGTTTTATCGTTGGTCTTAGCTTGTGTGGGTGTTATGACCAGTTATTGTTGTAAATACCCACCACCCGATAATAGAGTACGACATAATGCTCCCGGTTTTACAGTGTAACAGGTATTGACATTTATTATTATTTAGAATATTAATTTATTATTATTATTATTGTAAAAAATTAATGCTGAATTCATCTGAAATTATTTTATTTTAAAATAGTAGTCATTTATTTCCAAGCAATACAAGATATCCCATAGATGAATACAGTTTCAATTTAGCATTAATTTTAATCGAGTTATAGTATATTTTCAATAAATATCGAATATTTTGAAGATTGTAAATAAACTTTAATTGTACTGATTGTTTTCTAATAAATTATTCGTCAAATTTTTAATTTCGACGATATTATCGTTTCGAATAATCCAACGTTTAAGAAAAGTTATTCCACAATAGAATATTTCCTGTGTTCACGTGCAACGTACACGTGAACAAATAGAAATATTTTACAATATTTGCATAACTATCCAAAAGAGGCATTCATCTATTCTGCAAGTAAACAATTCTGTAAAATGCACATCCGGAGAAAGTTAAAATTACAAAATTCAATATTATGTAAAAATGATTGGAGTAATTATTAATCCATTTATGTCCATAAAAATGGTGATTATCTTATGTTTACTTGTTAAATCACGTTTTCAGGTAATTTTCCATGTGTAAAATGCGAGACGAATAAAATTAACAATTCTGCGAGACATAATTCGAATATTTATTAAAATCATTTGAGATAAAGTTTGTTTTCAATAAAAATTAACAGTTACAATATCAATAAATAGAGTATAAATTTATAAATAATAGTTGCAAAAATATAACAGTACGGTTAAATTAATTAATTAAGATGTGAAATTTGCAATTAGTCGTCCTTTCAATTTCGGATTTGTACTGATTTTATAATATTTTGAAGTTGCATACTTTATTTGAACAGTCTTCTGTTTCATCAAATATGCACGATTTAACAAACTAGCAAACGCTCTTAGAGTTGTTTTAAAATCATCAAATTTATAATTCGAATGATATTGTAATGTTGGCGTCCATACAGTTGATGGATCGTCGATTTCATTCCAGATTGCTATTGATAAACAACAAGCAGCAGCTGCTGATATTGACGGTTTCGTTGCTGCTAAAGTATAATCCAATAGTGATAATTCTAATAAATATTTCGCCAATACATATTCTTCTAATTTCAATTGTCCAATTTTACTGTAACGTCTAAGGAATTCAATCCGACTAACTGTCGGTAAATTAAAATTTAAAGATGTCAATATTTGTCTTTCTTGTTTTAACATTTGTCGTTTAGAAAATGTACGATCGGTTAGTATGACGAATTCATCCAAAGGCCATTGCTCGATTTCCTCATATTTACAAGCAATCATCAATGCTGTTATGCCAACAAGTTGTAAAGTCTCTTTACCGACCTATAACACCGAAATTAACAATTAAAATAATCATAATAATTTTTACCTCTTTATGATCTTGTAAATATCTATCGATTATTGAAACACACAAATATAGGGTTTCTAAACAGAATTTATAACTAGTTTGTACTTCAATCAACCAATCGATTAAAATTGCTCGCATTTGGATCGAAGAATTATGCCCCTGTAGAAAATTTGATTTGACTGGATATCGATCTTCTAATTCTCTCCAATATTGGTGAATTTCATTGACATATTCGGTCACTAATTCGGGATTATTGCGGTCATTGATATCCGGATCATGAATTTGTTCAACAATCTTCTTCACTGTTGCTGTTTTTGAAATTTCAGCGACTGATTTTTTCTGTTTTACAACATTAGCTGGTACGTTCTCATTGATTTGGATGTCGCGTAATACTGGACGCCTTACAATGAAAGTTTTCCTGTCCAATAATTTTACTCCAGCATTTTCATTGTTGTATTTAGTTTTCGGTTCAATGAATCCGGTATTTAAAAGACGATCTGCCATCTGTATCGAAAACGAAAATTGATACAAGAATGTTTGAAATGGACGAAAATTATCAGTATTGTAATTACCTTAAATTCAATAAAATTATAATCGGAATAAAAATGTAAAAATTGAAACAATACAAAATTCAAGCACACACGTTTTCTGACAGACATTCAATTCATTTAAAATATCAATGCTTGCTTTTCGCTTATCTCTTATCATTGAAAACAATTCGATAGTTTCTGGGCTATCAATTAGAAGAATTACTGCGAACAAATTCAAGAACCCTCGCCCTGGTTGTGTTTTAAACACGAAACTATTTGGAAAAATTATACTAGCACGATTATAATTTTGTAATTAGACTAATTTTGGAAGATAGTAGAGCAGAGGACCCAATTTTTAGTGTTCTAAGTCACTAAATTGAATGTTCTACAATTTTAGTTGAAAACGAGATTCTGTGTTCACAATTCTAATTGCATTGAAGTTTTGATTAGATATTCAAAAACATCATTCTAGGAAATGCAATTACTGTAGAATTAAAAACAAAAAACAATTAAACTCGATTAATGAGTTTTTACGGTTTTATTCATTTTTCTAATCTTAGGTAATTTTCTAATATACAAAAACAAAGTAAATTATTTTCTTATCGAATTAATTTCCTGAATTTTACTGTATTTTAATAGGATGGAAAAGATTAAGAAATCTAAAAAGAAATTAATCGATTTTAAATGACTTTCGATACTGTTGTTCAAGACTACAACCTTTTCCATTCAATCGACACAATTTTAAGTCCATTTCCAATTTTAATGTTCTATCTACTAATTATACCATGAACTATGAAGCTGGTAAGGCGAAAATGTTGAAATTCTCGCATAATTCTACGATAATTTATTAGAATTCTTCAGTTTTCTTCTAAATTTAAACCAACTGATATGCAGTTTTCCTTGATCTCAAAAAGGTTGATGACATTGTTGGAACGAAATATCACGGACTGATTAAATTGAGTTTTTCGGCTTTTTACGGGCAAAAATTGAAGAAAATCGCCAATATTTTCTACGTATTCAACTTTCACTTTTCTTCCAAGTATATGTGAAAGTTTGATTTATAAATGAGCTCTGTTTTTGTGATAAAGCACGATTATAATTTATGGTATCGAAATTTACCAACAATAAATCATTTGTTTATAAAACAATAATTATTAATAAATTTTCGTTGATTATAATTGCGCGTATCTCACTTTACCTTTGCTGTTATTATTATTATTATTATCATTGTGGGTATGTCTCTTTGTTAGTCGCGTTAAACGCCAACAGTCACAAGTGTGCTTCGAAGAGGGAGTGCATACAAAGGTACTCACTCTCTACTTTTAATTAATATTTTTTAATAATTTATCGTCAGTTAACAATGAATAGTCTGTATTAATCGACTACTGCATTTAGTAAGTGTTAATAATTATTTGTAGCAATTAGATTATTTTATTAGTCGGCTTTTTCACGATTATACCTGTGCCAAATTGTGTAATTAAATCGAGAAAAACCCATAATTTTCCACTAATTTAAAGGTAATTCTATGAAGTTATTATTAAAACATAAATCTAACTTTGCAAGGACACCCATATTTTCGTCATAAGTATAAACAAACAATAATTCCAACATATAATTTCTATAATCGTTCTATTGGAAATCACACGATTTTTCGCCCCATCTCTATTTCTATTTGAATTGTAAATCAAAGGGAAGTTGAGATAACTTATCAGGCTATAAACACAATCTACGTTGACAAAATTTTAGTAAATTTCGGAATTATGTTCGGTTTTATATAAAAAAATCTACCGATGATTGATTTCGATACCGATTCGATTTTGTGGAATTTTCGCCAATGAGCGGAAATTTGGCCGAAATTCAGTCGTTTTTTTTTAAATTTCGACGAGAATACAAATATATTCAGAAAGAAGTCGGGTAATAAACTCAGTTTTCCGTTTCCCCTTCATACGGAACGGTAAACCGTTGCAATCACCGGTAGACCGTAAAAGTTGAGGTTCTACAACATTTTCTGTACTAGATGCCCAATTGTAGTCTAAAAATGTGACTGGCGATTTGAATTTTTCGATTTATTCCAATGGGCTTTATGGTCAGTTCGAATATTAAGGGTACTTTCTAAATTTTCGTTCGAAATTCTGACCTTTCGTTTTGTTTATTAATATTCCTATTATTTTACATTTATATTCCATTCGTGTAGAGTATTCTTCCAGAATCTCAATTAATGATTGTTTTCCTCCATACATACCTAATAACTTGTTATTATCGTTTGTGAAAACAATACGTATTCTTCCAATAATGACACATTTGACTTATTTGTAGAGAAAATAGAAAATTTCCATCGTTTATTTATAGTTTCCATTCTTCTATTCACATTTAAGACTTACAATCCCATTTTAAAACCCTTTAAGTAGAAAATTAATAGAAAGTCGTTTTCCAACGGTTAACTGAAATAGATTAATTATGCCAAGTCTTGATTGTTCACGCTATTTGATTTCCCCTCAATAATTCTTTTTGTTATAAATAATTCGTCTATTATCTTCCAATTTATACAAATACACGAGAACTTTCGTCTTTCAATTTTACCACAGTATGACTCAATAATAGACATATTATTTTACATAATTCTATCCATTAATTAGTACATTTCCTCCTATTAATTAACGATTTTGTTGTAGAGTTTGAAATGTAAAAAACTGAAACAATGGAGAATATCTATAAAGTGAGAATTCGTTCCAATTTAGATCCGCGCGATCTGTATCCATCAGAAAGACGCTATTCATCCTCGATAATACTCGGATTTAGTGTCATGTTTATAGCATTGGCACTAACTTCAACGTTAATGGGAACTTTAGTTGCCGAAAAATACACAACGAATACAACTTTGATGAATAATGACAATATTACAACGAATTCTACAAATCGTCTATTCAGTAAAGTTGAAGAAGACCTGGTATATCAACATATAACTTATAGTTTTATCAATAAACCAGCACTAGTATCAACCGGTTGTTTTATAATGACTTTTGGTTTGATTTTGGCCGGTTTAACTGGAATACTAGCATGGAAACAATGGTATATTGATAAGAATATCACATGGTTCTTCCTATCGTCATGCCTATCAATCGTCACATCATCACTATCAGTTCTAATAGTTGGCATTTCAATTCTGGAGAACAATTCTGATAAACACCCCGATATTAGTATCGGTTTAAATATGAATATATTGATAACATCGATATTAAGTCTTGTATGGTCGATGGTAGCCACACGTGTCTCCTTCAAAGGTATGCGTAACAGTTATCCCGATGATATCGTATTGTCGAAAGGTCGTGGACTTATACAAATCAATACAATTACAAAAGGTAATAAAAGTATGTTGCACAATAATTTACCACCGGATATATTGAATCATTCTCCCGCAAATGGTAAATTTGCCAAATATTTCCCTAGAATGAGAAATGATCATTTACCAAAGGAAGAGAGCTGTCGTGAATATGAAGAAAGAGTTCAGAAATTTCTATCGGATCAAGATGGAATCTAATTGATAATCTACTTAATTGTGAATTTTGAGCATTTATTTGATTACTTATTAAACGATTAGCCCTATGTGATAATTATTGTACTATTGAGACTTATGGATTAATTTAAATGGAATTGTAATAAGTGATAAATTAGTTTTACTTCCGTTATCTCTTCTTACTAATTTTAGATTTTAATGGAATTATTAAAGAATTATTACATCTGTCCTCATTACGCTATAAAACTATGGTTGATTGGGTTGTAGGTATGCGAGCCTAATCATGTTGGGACAATTTATTTCGAATATGAATTTTCATCTTAGAAACTTTTAGTAACACAAATTATTAAAAAAAAAAACAAAAGGATATAAACTAAATAAATACTGGTTGAAAAAATTTAAAATTAAGTTCTTTGCGACATCAACTTTCTAATTAATCGTCCTTTCAATTTCGGATTTGTACTGATTTTATAATATTTTGAAGTTGCATACTTTATTTGAACAGTCTTCTGTTTCATCAAATATGCACGATTTAACAAACTAGCAAACGCTATTAGAGTTGTTTTAAAATCATCAAATTTATAATTCGAATGAT
>JACDRP010000883.1:0-19241 GCA_013841185.1 Hycleus phaleratus | reverse complement strand
CTTGCTAATTTTCCGGGAAATTACCAAAAATTAAAGGACCTTTATTGCACTTTTTTTGATTTAGTATCGAAACTATACCAATATTTAATAATCGATTACTCGCTTGTTTTTGGAGATAAATAAAATAGCATTAGAACGAGAATTAGAGAAAGTTTTTTTTGTTTTGTAAATCTTTCTAATTCCGCTCCATTCGTTTGAATTTATTGGAAAACAAGCGAGAAACCGTTGGTCAAACATTAGCCACATCGGGATTTTGAATTTCCATCAAAATCGCTCTTTTGTGTGGTTACATTACCAAAGATTAGTACATCCCAGGTAGTTTCTATTGAACCAAAATTGTTCTATATTTGCTATATTTGATTATAAAGTATTTAAACAACAATTTGAAAACCGCAAATTCTCTGCATTACAACTGATCAATAATAAAACCAGTTACCTATCAAAGATATAGCAGCATAGTCGACTATCAAAGCTTGTCAATACGAATTTAAAGTAATTGATATAAAAGCTCTACAATTACCGGTAAACATCAATTACTATTGATTGTATTCTGTCGATTTCACGATATTGTTAAATATTTATTAATGCGGTAATTAAATGGGGAATAATTAAAACGTTAATGCTGAATTTACAAAATTGAAACTTTTTATGTTTCATATAATTTTATGTGGAATTTTATTAAAATTAAAATAAGAGCAACATTAAGAAATTTTGTGTATATGTGTATAAAGTGATAACAAAGTCAGCAAACCCATATATTCGTGCATTATCTTGTAATTTAACTTAAACAAAATACGACAGTGTTTCAAGAAGATTGTCCTTATTACGAATAATTACCAAGTGTAGAATTCTCTCATTGTAGACGCAAAGAAATGACTATTTACATTTCATCCTAAATTATTACCCCAAATAGAAAGCATTAAACAACACCCAGTACATATTCTACGAGTACAGTAAAAACGGCTTTTATGCCAGAATGAAAAGTTGAAACTGGTGTCTGGTACGTTGAAGATAATACAACAAGAAACTCAACCACTAACTTGATAATTAACACTTTCATTTTTCTGCAACAAAACTGATAAGATATTCCTCCGAATAAATTAAAGCATAAATGCAAATCTTGGATATTATTTTAATTTTATTGTTAAATATACATATGAACTTTGTAGAGTTCGCCTGAATTGTAATTAACTAAAGTAATCAAACTAGTAAATTTAAACTGTATAAAATCAGGTGAAATGGCTATACTTAAAAGGGGATAACACTTATATACAGTATAGCAATCCAATCAGTGTAATCTGAAAAGGACAAAACCAAACGAGGGTTGGGGTGGAATTGTTGGAGATTTTCAATGCGGGAAATCCAATAGAATAGCGACCACTCCCTTATTGGCACGTCCAAAGAAATTACAATTTCTACTTATTTAATTTCAACAATTTCGCTCGGTTAAACCTGGAAAATCTTGCAAGATTCTATGATAATTCCTTTACTAGATTAACAATTATTTTATTTACGTTCTTGTATTATTTCGACAAAACGATAAGATTCATCTGTTAGTTTTGAGAATACTACAACTGTTACACATTACATTGCCCACAAAGCGATTCGAGAGGATAATCGCTACAGTTGTAGTCCCCTCTAGTTGGTTAAAACAAACTACGATATTTATCCAAGTTTTGTTTCCATTTCGAGGCGGATACAAAATTGTGTATTTCCGGTAATATCAACGTTTCTGAGCAATACCGAGTCTTTTATGTTCGAGAAACCTTTAAATAATGCACATTTATTGCCATACGCTCGGATCAATAATAAATTATCAAAAAACGAATCAATATCTAGTATCGAATGAAATTTTCATGGTCAGTTGCTTCTAATTTCTAGAATAAGCAAAACTATTGTGGTATTACTGATATATGAGTTTTAACGATAACATTGGCTATAATTTGGTAAACCACTCAACTGTGCTAATCTTATAATCAGTAGTCTACTAAAATATCCTAACGTCAGCCTCAACAAATATCGATAACACATCCTATTGTTATTGTTGTTTGTTATCAATAACTTATAGAAAACCCCCACAAAACGCACTCGATTGGAGAACCGATTTAAATTGACGCTTGCCATTGGTTCATTTAGAGCCTAATTCACACAGCCTAAATAAGAAATTATTACTTGGACTGCGTGAACTTGACTGTAAAATAACTTAAACGCTCAAATCACTAGTTCTAGTTTAAAAATAGAGCATAGAGATCGATGTTATCGGAACTTTTGCGATATTTACAATGCTATTAGGAAGCAACTGTTGGAAAGTAAAGGAACTGTCAGCATTCTTATTCTTGATAGTTATAATGAAACGTCCAATGCGCTTCATATCACATCCCATTATCGCCGAAATTCTTTATCCTATTGTTATCTTGATCCCGGATTATTTAAAGTCTGATAGCCTTATTAATGGCCCACTTTCTCTTGCCTTTACGATCGTGCTGTTATTAAATTTGTTTTTATGATGGCCGGCCACATAATAGATATTGAGGCTCAGATGGGTTTCAAATTAGAATTTTATCTCATTTAACGCTCTTCTAACCACCAATACGATGCTAAACTTGTTTTTTTTTTTAATCTGTCTCTTATAGCTTCTGATGGGGAGTTACCATTCTCACCGGTATTTGGCGCTCTTATTGGTGCAACGATAACAATTATCGTCGTCATAATGTTGATAATAATCCGGATACGTAGGTCGCAGAATCAGCCTGAAGTTATTATGGAACAGAAAGTGGCTGGTGGGCCACATCACAATACAACATCCTCGACAAAACCACTCTTGAGGAGTGCCTCTCCGCGGGATACTGACGAAAGGGATCCGGATATAATTCCAGCGAAATACGGTAAAATTTGTATTAATTTTATTTTATATGCAAAAAAATAAACACCAAAAGCAACAAGAATGGAAATTGCAGTTTCTCATTCGATTACTGTTCTGTTATAACTGCAACAAATCTGATCCAATGTGAAATAAACTATCGATTTATCGACATAACGAGAATGTTTATGATGCAATTCGCGTCTAATATCGTCCAGCAATATCGTATATAAAAAGAAGAAAGTATATACAGCCACTGGAACTCTCGAAAAGTTTGTAATGGAAACTGGAGAGTGAACAACACGATGATGTATGCACAATCAAAGTCGATTTTCCTGCTAGAGAACGCTTTATTTATTGACGGTTACATCCGGAATTTTCTACCAACTATTAAATCTTCTAGTTTATGAAGATTTAACGAAATATAAAAATCATAACCGACTCAACGAGATTTCACAGGATAAAATATAGAAATACAGGGGGCTCAACTAGAAGCACCCAATTTTTATGGAAAGTCTTTATTCAAGGAGCAATTTGAGGATTTGTTCAAGGATTGATAGGAGATCATTTGAGCAAAATTTGGGCATCACAGCTCATTTGGAAGTTAGTCGAAACACGGTCGTTTTTGGCTTCCAAAATCGAGTTCTGCGGGTATTTTGATCTGAAATGGTGGATGTATTCCGTATTTTGACCAACTTAAGGGGCTCAAATTTTGCTAAAATAATCTCCTGTAAATCTCTGAGACATTTTTGTTGTTTTCAATCAAGCATCCCTGCATTATCGTTAATTTAGAGTCAATTTAATAATTGGGCGTATTTCTGTGAGCAGGTTCACCAGATGGCGAGAATAATAGAAATATCGTTGGTTCAATAAGTCTTCCAAAAGCTGCAAGTGTCACAACACCGACTTATATCCAAACGAGCGCTGGACAGACTGATGAATGGAAAGCTTCAATTGGCCCTGCACCCAGTACAGAACCGATGGTAATTTGCCCCCCAAATAAAACTAGCAAACCTTGTTTCAAAATTAAAACCAAACCTTGGTTTTAATTTTGCAATGCAATCTAGTTTTGCTTTAAAACAATTAACCTTTGATGAGCAATCAAGAAAATTTTCCACAATTTTAATGGATTCATTGATAATTTCAGTATCACGTCTACAATAATCCGGTAGCAATGGTTGGAACATTTCCACGAGACTCCCGACCAAAGGATTTAAGGCTAGGGAATGGATCGTCAACATTACAACGATCTACCGATTTAGAACTCAATGGTCTTGCTATTAAAGAGAGACTAATGGCTAATCGATTACCGGAAAGTTGTGTCTAAACCCCCCCAACCCCAAAAAAAGTGTCTTTTTGTACTCGTTTCTCGTTTGTGTTTCTATTTTTTATTTCTATAGACCGTCCAAGTGTTGTATAGAATGTGGCAAATAATAAACAATGTGGCTCGTTGATTTTCAAGTGAAAAGAAATTTGAGGGAAAAATTGTCAGATTAATGTAAATAATACAATTTGAAATTTGTGTGAGTGTTTTCTATTATTGATTGATAATAAACGAAAATTTTTAGATAAGATCATGGACAATCTTTAGGAAATTTTTAGAACGAATTTGTAAATATCCTCACTGTTGCATATCTAAATGATGGTTGATTGTACTTGTTTTCATCGTGTTTTATAAAAAAAAAAAAAACAATTAAAATAACAAGCTTTTTGGACAAATTGTAAATAAAATCTGGTTTCAATCATCATAAATTCGATATTAATAGAAATAAAAACTGAACCATTTCAACAATTGTTATTTTGAAGCAAATATTGGGCGCATCAAACACAATCCTAATCAATTTCTAATTTAACAATTTTTGATTAATCGAAAAACATAACGAATTTGTGTAATCATCGGCAATATTAACCACCTCCGTCTTCCATACAGTCATATCTTCTAATTTTTCCCCAAATTATCACAATCACATCAACATTATTATTATCACTACTGCAATTAAGCTAAAAATATAAATAGAGATTAGTTTACTGTCAAACAGAATATTGTAAATCACTCGATATTATTGAGGAATATTTGTTGGTGATGTTTATGAGTTAAACTACGACCAGAATTTTTGTAATTATCATCGTCCCTCTTTCCGATATATGTAATTTTATGTGCATATCTTTGTTGCCATATCTTAATCTTTAAAGAAAACTGTAACAATACAGATTAATATATGCATGTAGCAAAAATTCAGCAAAATAATGCAAGAATTTAATGAAATATTGCTACATTCGTATTGAATTTTGGAGAAAGAAAAATAGCTATAAAAAGAATAAATATTGTGATATTTTATGTAGGCTAAAGAGAATAATGTAATTAGAAAATGACGTAGTAAGGTAAATGTATAAAAATATAAATAAACATAAAAAAAAAAACAATTGTTTCCTTGATTTGGAGTTGTTTATTTGCGTATTTGTACTTGAAAATAATTGTTGTCTACTATACAGAGTGGACTAAATAAGTCCTTCTACTTGTAGACTAATTCGAGGATTTGTAGAAGAGTCTAGAGATCATTTTAGCGAAATTTGAGCTTCGTAGCTTACTAGGACGATTATCAAAAAACTCGACGATATTACTTTTTTATAAATGAGATACCCACTTAAAATGACTCAGAATGACTAAAAAATCCTACATTTTATCGGGAATACAATGGGAAAACCGAGTCATCCTTACAAAATATGTGTAACTCATTTTTGAAAGAATTTTTTCGGCTCCCCAATGAGTCCAAATAATCCCCCCCGATTTTCCTATATACTCAAAATATTGTTCAAATTGAAGTCTTGACCACCTGGTATTTAAGCAACAGCTCTCCATTTCTATTTTTATTTTTAAATGATAATATTGTTGCGAAATTTGATAGATAATTCAATTGAATAATGCAATCTGGAGTGTTAAATTGTTAAAAAATATTGATTCGTTTATAAAATCCATTATCGATAAAAATAACAATGTTGAATCAAAAAACTGATAATTCTAGTGGTAGATTGTGATTTCATTAATTTAAACTACTAATATTGGAAAAACTACAAAAAAATGTATACTTTATTAAAAATTAAATAAAATAAATAATCAAAAAATTAAGGGAACAGCAACACTACAGGTGTCTCAAAACAAACCAATTGAGTCTCACTCTCGTCCGTTATAATCCATTTTAAATCGGCTCGCATCTAAAATTGAGCAATCACATAATTTTATTTAAAAAAAAAGACAGAAAAACTTACTTGAAGTAACGATTCAGGTACTGTTAGCGTTGCTGTATAGGAAGTTTGAACGCCTGTTTTAAGCGGACAAGTCAACTCATCGCACGGATCGGGAGTTACGATCAGTTCGAATCCTGTTCCTCGGACAACAGCCGATACGGTGTTCTGAAGACTTCCAATTTCTTCATCTATGAATTTTAATGAAATTAATGGCATTATTGGCGGAATTATTGGTAGATTTACCGCTGGTTAAGGTGAAAGAAACCGAATGATTTCTGCCAATGTACAATACGCATAGCGTTTCTGAGCAATCAGTAATTTGTAAATTGCTAACGTACGAAGTAGATCCTGGAATAAAAATCTTAGTTTTGCGGAAAACTATATTTTTTATAGAATTACCACAATCGACAATATCCAAGTCGCTAGAATCACTACTTTTAATAACACTACAGTTAGCAAAATTGCTCAAAATTAGCAAACTGAAAATATATTTGAAGTACATCTTAGTCATTTTTCTCACTAAATTGGCTTGTAAGTGATCAGATTTAACTACAATTGTGACTGAAACTGATTGTAGTTAAAATAAAGATACTACCGATAATTACAACACTCGAGATAAAGAATTTTTTACTGATTTAAAAGACAATCGTAGAAATTTCGTCGAAATTATGTTAAATTTATAAAGATTAGCTCATAAACAATAAATGAGTATCATAAGATTTATGATTTGTCGATATTTTAAAAAATCCATCCAATTAAACAAGATGATTGGTGATTTATAGCTGTCGAAATTTACCGATTTCAATCGTATTGAATTGTTTGGTTTTATAGTTCCAAACAGATTCGATTGTTATTAAAATACTTGATAAACACGCAAATTGGAACACGAATATAGTAACGTTTATCGAACCAACTGATTGTCATTCGTCTATTGTAGAAAATTCGAAACTAGTTTCTAATTCAAATCGAATTGTTAACGGTTGGGAACACTTGGAGCAACAATTTCTGAAAACAGAGCTGAAGTTGATAATCGTTGTTGAAATTTACACCTCCTGGCATCTAATTAGGCTGAAATATTTTAACCATACTCAAGATACTCAAGTAGGTCTTAAAACTTATAGGAACACCTATTATTTGATAAGCGATTCGTAGGAGGGTCCTTGGAGATCATGTTACCAAAATTTTAGCCCCTTAACTCATTCGACCAAGAGTAAAGGATGCTGTCCACAAATTTTTCTTTCTTCTCCATGAACACGGACAATTTCCACCAATTCCAGAATCAAATGAGGAAATCAATATTAAGAGCACCCTTGACTTATTCTATATGTGTAACTCGTTTTTGAGATCAACTTCCCGCTAAACTACTTGGTTCAAATTTTGCTCAAACGACCGCCAGGGGTTCCTTATAAATGCTTAATTATTTTTCAAATCACTTTATAAGAACTAGGATCAGTTAAGTCAAATAAGCGATATGAAGGACAAAAACTGAAAATACTGGGGTAACGTTTATTTTTTAACAATAACAGGAGATCTCTTCGTTGAAATTCAAGACTTCTTCGTTGATGAAATTAGAATAAAACTACAACACTTGTACTGAAACAAACAAGTTGTGACTTTTCATCACCTGTCATGATCCAATGCAAGTCAGCGTGCATCTAAAAATTTATAGAAATATTGATAGTGGTAAGAATTTGGTTCAAACACGTCGAGTTAGCGACTTAAAAACTCTCCTCGAAAACTAAGTTTAAAAATTCTCAAAAAATTACCAAAGCTTACTAACAGTTTGAGCTTCATTCTCGCCGAATTTAAAAGAAAATTCTGGTATAGTTTTTGAAAGAAAGCGAGAAGATGATTTTGCTCTATTTATGGTTTAAACTCCTCTATTACATCGAAATCAATTCTATTTAGCTTCTTTTTTGTTTTGGCAGATTTCGAATTGCTAGTTTTGACAAACAAGACTTTATTTATTAGACAATTTACGGCGTCAGAACGTAATAAAGTTCGTTAGAGTTAAATCTGGAGCCACGCAATATTCGAAAATCTTGGCCCATAGTGCTACTCAAGTTATTGACGTTGATTTCGAATATTTTGGAAAATATTTAACGATTACTCGACATGTTTAAGTGTAATGCTTATCAGAATACTTGGACATAGCTGTCGTTAACATAAATTGTGGCATAGTACGTTGTCGAATAATCTTTTGTTACCGGACAATGGATAATATCACAAGGTGTTGGTGTTGCATATAATGGCCATTTCATTCCACGCCAGTACAAGTAAACTTCATTATCAAGCACATTAGTTTCGAGAACTATAATTGTAAGTAATTAAAAATAAATAAATTAGTAGTGGACAATTTTAGTGAAATTACCTGCAAATAGCTGAAAGGAGACGGCTTGATCTTGGCCAAGATGTAGAAAGCATGTTGAATCTGAAGTACAACCTTCTATTCGTAAACTATTCACATGAAACACTGATCCTGATCGAACAATGAATTTTGGTGTTATAGTTGAAAATCGTTAAAAATTCAACTTACCACAATCTCGAAAATCTAAATCTTCGGCCGTTTGAACTGAAGCTGACACAAGAATTAATAATAAAACGATCATTTGTGCCTTCATGGTGTTTTCTTGTAAAATAAAACCGACCCGATTCATTGATCGAATTTAATTATGTGTAGGTAGGGCTTATCGCCAATTTTTTTTCTAACAATAAGTTGAAAAAGGGGCTTCATTTTGAGCGAAACTGGATTAAAGGATCTTAAATTTGTAAGATTAGATTTGTAATGATTTTGGTTTATTGATATATCGGTACAAAACACTCAACTTATCAAACAAATTTCGTTCTNTATCAAACACTTTGTTTGCATTGTTGTCGATGATCTAATCTGGTGGTCAAAAATCAATAAATATTCAATAATCTTACAGTTTCTAAAATTAGTACTAATTTTACATGTTTTTTTCAGAAATTCACCCAAAAATTGCTTAATCAAAAAAATTAAAGGAGCTACTTGAAATTGTCTCAAGGTTATTGATTACAACGTTTAATTAGACAATTTAGACGCCATAAAGACGTTTCCCCAGTTGTAAAGTTGATATTCAATAAAAATGAAGCATTTCAAGAATTTTTGCCACACTAACGTAGGCATAGAAAAGAAAGAAAACGTTTTCCTCCCAATCACCCATTGTCGGTGTCTTTACCAATTCTAAAGGCAACTTATGTTTTATTATCTCAAAATCAGTTGATTGTGGACCTATCGACGTAATCATTATTGAGGCTGCATGAGTTTAGGCACGGAATTATAAAATCGCACTTATAAAATTTGACTTTCGATTGCGCATATGATGCACACATGAATTGTGATCGCCAATGTAAAGGTTCAAGTTCAATTTGCGGATATCCTAATCGTAATATCTTTCTAGAAATTCACTGTTCCACTTTTATATTGAATAAGTTTTCATTAATTTACAAGGCTAATTAATCAATTTACATACATAGATCATGGGAAATAACAACAACGATGTATAATGAGCAGTTTTATGATGTGCGATAAAATCTTAAAAAATTTAATTATAAGCAAATGTTTAAGGCTTTTATTGTTGTTTATGAAAGAGCTGGAGTATGTAAATGTTGTCCTAGAATCGTATATTTCTTAATTGAAAATTGTTTTTTTTATTTGAGAGTTGATTTTAAACTAAAAATTCAAATGACGCATATTTAAAGCTGATAAGTAATCAATTGAAATTGTAGCGCCTCTTAGTGTTTCTCACAGTGCCTCTTAACACTAATGTGGTGAAAGTGCCGCAAAAACATTTTTTTAATTTATCACAGCAGAAGAGAAACGGAACTAATTTCTGTCACTTTCCCAGAAATCTATAAAAAACCTTTTGGAAATCTTGAAAGCCCTTTCAAATTTCTATAAGCGCTGGGAAAATCGATAGTATTCGCTCAAATATGGGAGAGATATGAGAAAAATTAGAAAAAACACATACTCCAAGATTATCTGTAGCTCAGAGTTAAAGTGGAATTTTTCAAAGCAAAAAACACGGCTGCTGCGAAGTACTGCGTCTAATGCTGTTTTAACCTTTGGGATATCTTATCAAACAAGCGATTTATTGGTTTTTATTGGTAATTTGTGGACACCAAAAAGATGATCTTGGGACCTTCAAGCTTCAAGTAGAATTTCTCTAAAATTGGTAAGAGTGCGGAAATTTCGCAGAGCCTCATAGCATGTCCAGGCATTATCAATAACAGTTTTCGAATACAAATTAGACTTTACTAATTATTAAAATAAATGAGTGTAAATTGTAAATAACCTAGTGAATATACAAGTAGGGAACTTTGATCTAGGATAGTTTTCTACATAAATAACTATTGTTGTTATTGACTAATTTTGAATGTTAAGATTAAGTTCAGGGACGACAATAATTGGCGTTTCAAACTTCAAAATTATAAANATTATAAAAAAAACATGTTACTTTGTAATATCCTTTCAAAGTTGTCTTATTTTGTAGAAATTTAAAAATAATTCATCAGATTTAGCCATCAAGTGGAGGTGAGTTATAATTCTTCCAAACAAGTAAAACTTTCCATCAAGACGGTTTACAAGGTGAACCTCTAAACGACCAGTTTCACTAATTATAAGTGAGGCAATTTACTTTATATATTCATCTTTTTTTTATTAAAAACGAAATTAAAATATTTATAATACTAATTTGTAATTCTAGCTGGTATTTCGAAGCAAAACAGATCGTGTCCATCTTCCAGAGTTAGTCCCCAATGTACGATAACTTTCACCTAAAACAACCACAATTTAAACGATTAAAAATACAAGAAATTAACTTACTCTCGGATAGATTTGTAGAACGTCAATTCCAAGTTTGTACACGTATTCTTCGCCGGCTTTTAACGGACATCCATTTTTCGTTTTACCGTCAGCTTTATAAATATATTGGCAAGCATCTGTGTCATCATAACCGATAAATGGGAATGGTATACCAACAATAACAGCATTGATGGTATTTTTTAATTTGTCAACATCCCTATCGGGTTTGAGTTTTAGTTCGAAATTGATTTTTGTATTTTTCCTCAACCGACAGGGCGGCTTCTTACAAGCACCGACCGTAATTAATTCATCCAGATTCTCAATAGGTTTGTCTATAATTTGATAATTAAATAATTTGTCAATTTCAATAATTTAATCTTACCGATAGTTGTACACTGTTGTACTTCGTTTAATGTTGCTGTACTGTAAGCGATAGTTGATAAAAATACAATAATAGTGAAGTACTTCATTATTCTTTTGCTAAAATTCACTGGTTAATTCAAGAATTATTTATAATATTTTTATACCAGCGATTGTACCACCACTCTCACATTTCTCGAGGCGAAATTCCCCACTTTTAATTATAATAATAACAATAGAAAATTGATTATCTTTGTACTGTTTATAAGACTTTAAAATAATTACGTCAATGCTCACTGTTGAATAAAGTTATTAGAAATTGATCTATTCAGTATGTTAGAGAAGAAAATGCTTATTCTCGAACTACTCTCAATGCCAAGACAATTTCATCATACAATTGAAATCGAATGAGGCTAATTGTCCCTATAATATCTCTATTTCGACCTAAATTATCACGTTTTTGCATCATAAAAGCGGCCTCAAAGTTAATAACGCACCATGCTAGATTTTGGGGAATAATTTTGAGGCTTTCTGTTGAATTCCGTTCTTTGTACTCAATATAGGCAGCCAAATTTGCATTCAATAAGTTCTCAATTTGAATTCTAATAATGATACATTTAGCGACACCGTGTATTTGAAATTAAAACTATAAATCGATAGATATCTACAAAGAATTTGAGACTTTCTAATTTCAGAATTCTAATAATAAATTTCTATAATAGATTAATAGATTGCAGGAATCTGTGAGTAGAACAGATTTTTATTCGAATTGTAGGCAGTAATCTTGAAATTTGATGCGTGCGAAATGGTGGATGCGCCGAGAAACTATTATTGTAAATCGCTTCATTTTTTTGCAAATTTAATCGTTTTACCATACAATATAATAAAAAAAAACGGCATTCTATTTAAATTAAGAATAAAGAAGGCGCTACCCTGTTTATTAGGGGTTGATAGAACAAAAAAATCCAAGAGGTAGTTCACGCGAAAAATCGGTGTCTATAAATTTGAGAAACTTCAATTAGAATTTTTATGCTTTTAACAGATTCACTTAAGAAGACTTTCTATGGATTGTGTAAAAAATATTGGAAAGCAAATATAAAAACATACGCGAAAATTTATGAAAATAGAAGCTCAAAATATCCTTGAGTACTTAAAATTTCATTTGAATTTTTTAAAATAAAAAAAGGTCTACCAATATTGATATCAATGAATATAAAAAAATCAAGTTAATTTGCTTATTAATCACTTTAGTTACGCTTATTTATTCATGTTTCAAATATTGACAATTTAATGACTTCAGATAGAAGATTTAATTGAAAATTAGCAAATTTCTAATAAATTGACGATGAACGGTGAAAATTTCCAGTTAGAATTCAATAAATATTTATTGAACTATTTTTTAGAGCATGGCAGTGAGAAAAATACTACGACTTTTAGAAGTGAACAAAATCTAAGACAAAACACTAAACCGTAAGATTCTATAAGGGAATAAATTAAAATATTCACAAATTGCAATAATTGTAGGACTTTACAGCGACGACAACGTGCCACTTCGTCATTATGCAGCTCTTCAAAAGACCCGTAAATCTCCGGTTTTTATCCAAAATTTTGTTCTATAAACGCTTTTATTGTACAGTTCATCAACTCGAAATCCGAAAAATTCAAATTCTACAGTAGATAACAACGATCCGGTAGTAATGCTACTTTCGCCTAGAAATATACATGCAGATCAAAGCAAAGAACTGTAAATTCCCCAATTTAACAACCCCAAATAGTAGAATAAAGCATAATAAAGATGCCATCCAAACAGCTTTATTATGGTTTGTTTAATTATTGTCTTGTAATTAATTCAAATAATTTTCCAGTGAGCAAATTCCTAAATTTGAAACAATAAATAGAGACGGTATGAAAGTATCAAAAATTAATGATGGGTGAATTTCCTTTCAATTCATCTAACTACCAAATAATATTGATTAAGTTTGTTGTAGTGAATCGCAAACAACACCAACTAAGAACTCAAAAGAGAATGTTGATGAAGAAGAAATGATTGAGAAAATGATTGATCGGAAAATTGCCTTCGCTAATTGTTGGTTTTCTCTTAATTTTTATTAAGACTAATTAACGAATTTAAATTTTTGTAGATGCAGCCAAATTGCTTGTTGTCTTGTGTGCAATTATCGTATTTTTAATTCTCTACAATGTTCTCTATACGCAAAATTTCCTACAATTATTTATGAAGAAGAAAAAATACACTTTATTAGATTATGTGAAGGAATATTTCCAAATTTCCCTATCTTTTATACACGCCATACTAAGCAAAATTTGGGAAATCGTCAGTAAGATCTATCAACGTTAATTTAACCAATTGTCTTCGATAATACCGAAGTTTTACCCAAATTTTTAATTTTATCAATTTTGGTATTACTTATGTGCATCTAAATTGAATACAGTTTAATTAAAACAGTGATTTTTGTTTATTTAATCTCCATTGTTAGTTACTGATAATAGAGCTATTTGAACTTCAAATTTCGTTATTTTATCGAATTCTTTACTCGAATTTTAAATCCAGAGCAATTTCGTGTAGTTCAATTTAAACTAACCAACGGGGCGCGTGAAATTCAAATTGTCCAGTAAGAAGCCAGAATTTAGGCGCTTAAACTTAAACTGAACAATCGGAAGGTAACTTAGACGCGCCAAATTCAAATCAATGCTCTTCACTTGGAAATAAAATGTACAATTCAAGATGTACATCAGCGCTATTTTTAAATTATCTCGATTGTTATCACGAGTTATTGTTTTGTCAATATTTCCCTCATTTCTAAAATCTTATCATTTATCTGTGAAAGTTTATATTTAATTGCAAGAAGAATAAATATATTTGATAATAAAATTGTTTTAAAACTTTATTAATTTATGTATAGTTTTAGGAAATAGCAATGTCGGAGCAAGAGCGGAAAGTTTCTTGAGGTCCACAACCCATGGCAAAGGAACCATCGTCACATCGGCCCCAATTGTTGCCTTCAAATCGAATTCAATTACCACAATCGAATTTTAAGATAATTTTTAATACATACCAGCCCGGTAATTCCATCTTAAAACACATCGCTGACATGTCAATCCATCGGGCAATTTAATTTTCAAATTATATTCTTTTTGGCCGGAGAAAATTGGGTAACGCAAATCCCCATTCTCTAAAGTAACCGGAATGAAGCACCCCTCGCCCGGTTCCGGAGCGTTCGGATTTTCCAACGAACAAACACTGGAGATTTTCCACAAATTTTAAACGCTATCAATCTAATTTCGACGCAATTTACCTGAAGTTGAAGTATCCCTTGTGATTAGCCGTCAATTTCACATAAACATCAATAACACTGCCGGCTGGATATTGACGTGCGACAATACCGCGGCCGTATTTGCCGGTATTTTCGTTTTCTTGCGGATGTGGAGCGCCGTACGGATCGCCGCAGACGCCGCATTCACCCTTGTAAATCTCCCATTGCATCTGTTATAGCAGAAATTTGAGTTTTATTAAAAGTAATAGGCGAAAACTTACGTTAATTCCACCACAGTAATTTTGATCGTCGTCATAGTTGACAGGGGCATCGGGATCGAATCGCCACAAGGAACTGCGATTTGGTGGATCCAACATCATTCCATGGCCGGAAATTTGTTGGAATAGATAACAGAATATGAAAATACTAAAATAGGAGAGGTAAGTTTTAGCCGACATTTTACTAGTTTGTTTTTGTCGTAAAATGATTAATTGCGGTAAATGAGCCTACAAACGGGGCTTATATAGGTGCGATTTTTAGATAAGAGAATCTTGAGTTCCGGCAAAATAATCTATTTAAATGTCCCCATTGTCGTGAAGTGGATGCTCTGCTGTCAATTAGTTAGATCAATAGGCGAGTGCATTCTTAAAATAAGACGTTATTGATTTCCCAAAATATGTCAGTACTTTTCGACCTTCTAATCACACAAAGTGCGGGTTAGTGTTAAAATATTTAGTAAAATCATTGTGCCTTTTTATTTTATTTCTGAAAAGTTCTTGAAGATAGAATGAAAGGTCGAAGATATTTTTGAAGTTGTTTTGATTAAACTGAAGTACTCTTTCAATAAACACAGATAAAATTGCTGCTTTTGACAAAGCTATTCAATTTAAATCAATTTTATTATTCTATCAAAAAGTCAATAGAAGTATTGATCTCTAAATCCTTTCAACTGCCGCATATACCTAAAATTGGACTTCCAGAATTCCATAAAAAGTAGTACCTGTTGTTTAATTAAACTACAAAATGAGTACCTTTAGAGGTTTCCATACAAATATGCGTTTAGCAATATTTTTCAAATCAATCATCATCACAGATAATTAATTAACATTATTTTGTCTTGATTTTGAGGATGTGAAGAACCCACTACAGTAGTACTGTTACAATTTTTATAGCTAAAAGTGCAAACTCAACTATGGGGTATTTCTAGAGTTTATAGTGAAGTCGACGGGGAATTTTAGAAGTTCTATCAAGGGTTGGGAACTTCTATGTACCTTAAATTACTCAACCAAATTATAAGCATGGGATTTTTTTTTAATAAGTAGATCCTGATTCTTATTGAGCTACAAAATGGGTACCCTTTGAAGTTTATATGGGAATATTGCTTTAAATAAAACAAAATTATTATCTTGGTCTTGATGATGTAATGAACTCACAGTAATGCAACTTTTATAACACTTATAGCCAAAAATCGGTTCTAAGAATTGAGCTGTTTCTGCAATTTAGAGTGAAGTCCACGTATTTTGGGAGTACTTGGAGAAAAAGAGGACAATCAAAATAAGCACTTTTCGGGTACTTCACATTTATTCCCAATAATTTTGCAAATTATTTGACACAAAACTTGACATCTGGAAGATCAAATTTGAATCATTCACGTCTATCAAAAAATCAATATTTACCATCGATAACGCTCAAAATCCACGACAGATACGACGTAACTCTAGTATTAAGAGACGGAGCACCGCAAGTATCACCAGTTTCGATAACGCCAATCAAAAATAATCGGGCACCATCGGGGTCTTCCCACAATAACGGCCCGCCGGAATCACCAAAACAAGAATCTTCATCGCCTAATGTACAAATTTCGGTTCTTCTAACTGACGGCTGATAATAAGGCGAACATTCTTTATGTTTCATTACAGTCAAATCAATCTTCCTTAAAGCATCCGAATTTGAGCCTTTTGCGTTGGTCCGACCCCAACCTAAGGCTAAAACTTTTTCGCCAGAAAAAGTCTTCGATTTGAATCGGAATGGTAAACAAACTGGTCCAACGTAATAATTGAATGCAACTGGTTCTTTAGTTTCAATAATTGCAATGTCATTGGCTGAAACTCTATCGTTATATTTAGGGTGGATTATATAGCGTTTAATATCGTATTTAGCGTAATATTGCGTCTCATTTTCTATTAACAATACAGTGAAATTGTTATAGATTCGATGCTAAAGCAAATATTCACTACCTGAGCTAAGATTATAATCGCCGACAATAAGAGACATCAATGGTTCATTGTAGACAACATGGGCGGCAGTTAGGGAATACTTCTCCGAGATTATATTGGCTGCACCAGGCCAATTTCCCGTACGGGTATTCAGTAAATAAGCCATACTGGGAAATTCGTTTATTATCGTGTAATTACCACCGATTCTAGCCTATAAAGAGGATAGAAACAAGATAGATTTAATTATTGTTATTTTCACCTGCTCCCTCAATTTCCATCCGCACTCGCAATTTTGAGTCTCATCCAGATTCATTTCGATGGCTTTGACGCGACACCGGAACGAACCACCGGAAGTTGCACCACCAACATGAAATACTGCAGAAAATTACAAGGGGTATTTAATTAATAATTCATGATTACCGATTTTTATCTGATTCGTTTCAGTGTCGGCATTTATTTTGACTTTATCGCAAAATCGCGTCCGTGGCCCTGTCCCTAAATGGATTGCAATATAATCACCATCACAATTTTGACTCTAAACATAACTCTACTATAATCATTATCAGGGTGGGGGAGAAATTTACTTACTGGCGGTAGGGCTAATCGACAGGCGACATAAAGGGATGTAGTTTTTGGACTTGAAATGGACCATTCGATATTCGCTTTGCTTGTATAAGAATTGGGATATTCTTCGTTTTTGATTATGTAAATTGAATTCGTTTGTAGTTTAACATTGTATAATTCTACCGGGCGTAATAGTTGCACCATAAATATAGAAAATAAAATTCGAATTGTATCTGAAAATAAACAATTATATCTCTTTAAATTTGTAAATAACAAGTCTATTGTACTAACTCATCTTAGAAATACTGCAACAATCTCTTGATTAAATCGTGGGATGATTGATTTAAGTAATAAAATTGAAATAATTCCGAATTCAATCAAAAATTATTTCAGAGACAATCATGTTGTATTATTATTATCGTTTGATTTAGTTTATATACAATATATCGTAAAAATTATAATAATATGCACACCTTATTTGACTTTTGATTATGATAACAAATTTAGATTGCAAAACGTAAATATTTAAAAAAAGAGCATTTATTTACTGCAGGGGCACAAGCGAATCGTTTAATGTCAAAGCGATAAACATGTTTACTGCTGTCCTGCTGTCTTATCACAATTATTTTCAAATTTGTACAATGTCCAATCGCATACCAGGCGAGGAATCAACTTTTTTTCTGATGATAAGCAAAAATATTGAAAGAATTGAAGCACCGAAATAATTCTGGTGTCGATCTGTTGATTGCGTTGTTAAAAATTAAATCACCAGAGGTCTAAACTATGAATTTTGATATTGGATTCGGGTTTTAAAAGGGAATAGGGGTTGAAATCGACATTTCGATACTAGTTTTTTCGGATTGTGAGTGTTATCATATGCTACTATCCAAATTACAACTTCCTACTGCAAATTTTTGTTTCGTTTTACTTTATTGATACTTTATTTATGCATGAGTGCTCTACCTGCGGGTTAATGAATTATTTTTCATTTGAAAAAGACGCAAAATATGCGAAAATGTTTGGTATTTCCTTAATTATAGACATTGTTTTATTATTTTGTCTTGATGGATTATTGACTAATATTCCTGACCTTCACATTGTAAAACTGTAAAACTAAGAAATGTTAAAAATCAAGAAACGGAAATAACTTGAAACGGAGCAAGATTGAGACCAAGTCGATTTAATTAAAATTGACTGTGTATAATTCGACAATAAATTTCACCCGCAAATATTAAAACCAGACTAATTACTCAATCTGGAAGTTGTATCAAGGCTAAAAGAAAACGAAAAGAATTCAAATTTATGCTAATGTTATGTATTTTTGATGAATTTTTTACGTAATTGCTCAATTTCTTTTTTCATATTCGCATCAATAGAGGAATTTAATGAAATCAAATGTATGTTATAGTTTAATTTACGATTAACTTTGTAAATTGTGTAGATAGGGACATTAAATTATTTTATTATAAAGATTCAATAATTCCATCCTTTATAAACAAATTCATCTTGATATGGAAACCTTTATTGGATATTTGGAATAGTAAAACCACGAGAAAAATGAAGCTCACCTGTTATAGATTTTTGATGCTTGATTTAAATTAGATCATTCGAGGCAGGTTTGGTATTTTTTATTTATAAATCGATTACATAAAATGAGGTGCAATTGATTTTTTTTTATTTGGATCCATGAAAAAGTTTGGATTAAACAAAGAATGATATGTTTTTCTATGAAAATTACAATCTTGCACTTTTTCTTATATTTTGTGTAAAAATTTAATGTTTTAAAGCTTAATACTTGAAAAACATATAAAGCTGCTTTGTAATTATAGTGTTGACAAGTCAAGAAATTATCATAAAATTGGTATTGTCAATTACACAACTATATCATGTATTCTTGT
>JACDRP010000882.1:0-19290 GCA_013841185.1 Hycleus phaleratus | reverse complement strand
TGTATTGTGTATGTTGTGTTGCCTATACCGACTCTAGGTTGTTGTATCGCTTGAGCTTGGCGACACTGTCAAATTTGGCGGCAACTCTGTCAGATAAACGTCCAATTGTGTAGTTAGTTGCTATAATTGGCCAGAACAAAAGGTCTTTTTAAGCATTTTAGAGCCAAAATTTCAACAAGGCGCAGTCAGAATTGAATTCTATGAGTGTTTTTGATTCTATATATGAAATTTTATAACGAACGGGTAAATATTAGCAAAAGCCCGTAAACTATACATTTACCCTTGAAAATTTCTAGTAAATTTGAAAAAAATAGACTATCAATAAAATTTGCTTATATTTACAAATTTTGTAGAATTGCGCTACAAATAGTGCAATTCAGAATAGTTGCAATATACCCGGAAGATGTCGCTTATATTTGATTGTCAAATTTCTAACCTAAAAATAACCCAAACTTTCAAGCATTAAATATTAATTGTAAGTATTAATAATTAAATTAATTTATCGATTAATTAACAGATTATAAATTCAATATATCTGCAATATTAAATTGTTTTCATTAGTATAATTACGAAAAATCCATGTTTAAGGTTATGTTGAATCTATCGAAATCTCCACAAATAATGGAACATAAAATAAAATTAACAACATTAAATCCGCATATAATCTGCAATATATGCGAAGGATACTTGATTGATGCCACAGCAATAACCGAATGTTTGCATACGTTTTGTAAAAGTTGTATAATCAAACATTTAGAAGCCAATACGTATTGTCCGACTTGTAAAATAACGATACACCATTCGTATCCGCGACAATACATCAATTTCGATCGTACAATGCAGGATATCGTCTACAAATTAGTACCGAATCTGTACGAGAACGAGATGAAACGCGAACAGGAATTTTATAAACAACGAGGCTTATTGAATCCGAAAGAGAACAATCATTGCGACGATAATAATCGGGTTGAAACTAGCGAAATTGCCAACAATTTGGATAGACGCGATGAATTAATCAACGTCTGTTTGAATTGTTGTAATAATAGTAATAATAATAATAATAGGGTAGCGAAATTGTTTGTACGTGTGCCGACAAAGACGACAATTCAGCATTTGAAGCGATTCATTTTGACGAAATTGTCGCCAACTGGGGATATTTCCAATAAAATACAAATCTTCTATAATAATAATTTATTAAATAATCACGATAGTTTAAAATATATTTGTTTAATGAGAATTAATAGTGACGAAGTGCCTTTTTTATTGTTGCATTATCGACTATAATTATTTATTATTGCTGATCATATTCAATAAATCGTCAGTTAGACAGATTTCTTCGTTATTATCACAATCGATTTCCTGCCGTATTCGATCGATGTCCTGTCGATTTTCGATCAAATCGATCTTATCGAATTCGATTCGATTATCGCCGATTTGCGTTGTCGGATTGCCGTTAGGATCGTCGATCAATAAACGCAACACCGGTTGATTCGATGATTTCGTATCGTTTGTCCTGCCGATGACTTGATCGACGAAAATCTGCAACTCTTGCATATCCTCGTTGCGATGCCGCCGTGGATTCGCGTCAATTTCCGTAAATTTCTCGAGAATCCGGCCGTTATCGGTGACCGCATAGATATTCTCGCCGATATTCTTCAACATTTCGGCCGCAATGGGGTTGAGATCGTCCGTTTCGAAACTGCCATCGAGTTTTTGCAAGCCCATCCGTAACAGTAGCGAGACCCGGATTTGGTAGTCTTTCAACCAATGGGCAGTATCGGCGTGTAGATCGAGTTTCTCCTGGTTCGATAGGATTTTGTTGAAATTGTCGACGAGATTTTGGACTTTTTCCAGTTGTGTTTGTGTCGTTGGATTCGTTACGAACGTTTCAATCTCGTATAAATGTCTCGATGTTATTTTTATAATGTCCGTGCACATCGTTATTTGCCATTTGAAAACCATCGTTATCAAATCCCATAATTTACTCATACTGATCGTATCTAGACGCATACAAGACGATTGGGTTACATCTTCGATTATATCGCGTACCGATTCGTGATTGTGTGTGGCTTGTGGTTTCATCAATTCGTTCATTAATTGTTTAGAAATCAATACGGATATGATTTCGTCTAGAACTACAATCGATAGTTTATATTTATTGTTACAATAAATCGTGTAATTTACCTAAATTGGCTTTTTCTGTTGTAATATTTTGAGCTTGTAGTCGTTGAGCAACAACAAAAACCATCTCCGAGCCGAGATTGAGCACCAGAAATGGGGTGACATAGTATGACATCCTGTCATAGACTGGTAAACCGCACAATTCGTTTATACGGCAAAAATCAATACCCCAAGACCCTCCTACAAGTGTGCTTGCTTGCGGTTAATTTTACTAAACGATAATTGTTCCAATATGGATTTTTGTGTGGTAGCGGTTATTATAACTAATTCCAATTCATTAATAATTGCATTCCAAGGTTTTTTAACGACAATACAGATAAAGTTATTGATAAAATTGTTGGAATTTAAAAATATTTGTTCAACTATTTTAAGGTAAATACCGCGGATGAATCATGCTCAATAAATCGAGCGATTTTCGATTCATTTCAATTTTAAATAACGCGCGTCTATCTAATTACGGTGATTTTCACTAGATGTCGCTGGCGCTAATTTCAATTTAAAGTCACTATATACAGAGTGAACCAAGTGGTTGGCCCATTTAAACGTTTAAAGACTTCTAACTGANACTACCCCATACACCGGGGGTTGATAGAACAACGAAAATATTTTCCAGGTGTAGTTCCGGTGGAAAAACGGGTGCATACCAAATTTCAGAAACTTTCATCAATTAGAACTCTTTAAACGGCTCACTCTATATAGTGACTTTAAGTAGGCTGATTTTAAAGCGCCATCTATGGATAGAATGGTTGAATTGGCGATAATTGCGGGAAATTCGAATTGTATTCAAACGTACCATCAATTCTTAACCATATATTACTACATTTAAGAAATTACAGTATGAAAATAAAGGATAATAGAGCAATTATAAATAATTATAATAAATTTTCTTCATGTTAAATTCATTATACATTTATAAACACAGTTAATTCTAAAGCTATCATCAAAAGAAAATGTGGATTTTCATAACTGAAATTAAGAAAATTCGAAAATCAAGCGATATTTATAATTTAGTCCTTCTAAATTCGGCTAATTCGATTCTAAATTAAAACAAAAAAAAAGAAAACCAATAAAACAAACAACCGATCACTTGATTATATAAAAATATCTTCGAAACTTAGTCGATAATCCAGCGACATAATAATCAATAATAATAATAATAATAATCAATAATAATAATGATGGAATGTTACCAACACAAAAACGTTTAGTTCTTCTAAATGTTAGTGGAAAATTGGCAGTTTTCACTTTGTTTTCCCCGTCATTATTTCATTAACAAATGAAGACAAACCATTTAAAAGAACTAAATATTGATATCACCGGAATTGGGGGTAATTATCATCAAATATGGACGTTTATCTGTTTTAAGATAAAAATTCCATACACAACATTCCATCGAATTTTCGTATTTTCCTCATTACATTATAGATTTTTTGTCCAATTTAAACAAAAAAATTATAACAAGACTTAAGTACTCTTAATTCGTCAGCTTCCTTGAAGTAGTCCGATTTTTTTTTATTTTTTTATTAAATACACATCTTAACAACTTATGGAATAAAGATCTTAATTTCATTAATTATTATAGCAACAAACACGTAAATGGGGCTTTATTCTTTAATATTTGGGGGCGAATATATCCAATTTGCAAATTATCTCGAAATTCTAGCAATTTTACAAGAAATGTTGATTTAATAATTGTGATAAATAAAGCGAGGCGTTTTATTTGCGCCATCTAATATTTCGAAAAGCAACCTGTGCATCTCAATCAACTAACGACTAGTAGGCTATGATAGCGATTGTTTCACCAATAACGACCACATAAGCTCGCAAATTACAAGGTTAGGTGATTCCATAGCCTACTGGTCGACAGTTAATTGAGAGGCACAGCTCACTTTGCGAAATTAAAACGCCTCTCTTTAGTCATAAATTCAATTTAAACACAAATAATCGAAATAAACGTGCGTCATCAATTGTTTGTATTGTTTTAATTCATAGCAAATAGTCTATTTTTGTGCGCTTATCAATCATATCTACTATCTATTTTATTAAAATCAACATTTCCCTAATATCCACCATTGTAAATTAAATTAANAAAAAAAAAAAAAAACAAAGAAAACGATTTAACAGAAAAAAATCGAGTATAATTCCACTAATCAATTTCATTATAAACTCTCATATAATTTTCGAGAATACATGTTCAAAAATCAAAAAAAAAAACATTAATTTTTCCTTTTACAAAAAGAAAATTAGAAAAGAAATCAGAGAAAGAAGTTACAATAGATAAACATTCAATTGTTTATAGTTTTTTGTTTTTTTTTCGAATATCTCCATTTTGTCTTGGAATATTACAAAGGAATGGTGATTTATAATTTAATGGAAGTTGTAATAATAGTAATAATAATAGTAGTACTAGTTGAAAGGCGATAGTAGGGGGGGAGGAAAAATAGTGAAAGAAATAATAATTATAATAAAAAGATAGTTATAATAATTATAATAATAATTAAGGACGTGTGATGTTCTTTTTTTTTTAATATTGTTGTTTTTAGCCGCTTTTAAATAATAATATCGCCACTTGTCCCAAATAGAAATAAATGAAATGACGAGTTTCATGTGTTACATAAGACCCGAAATTTCTACCAACAATACAATGCCACGTTGGATTGTATTTCTTATCAAATTCTTTCTTGATATATGCAGCTATATCCTGGAAAAAAAAACAACAGAAAACACAATTAATTAATAGTGAAAAAAATCAAATTAAAAAAAATCAAACGTATTCTATAACTTTATCTAAATTCGTTACTATAGCAACGCTTATTGAACATTCCTATTTCACTCTATACAATTTTATCAAATGTTTGATTGAAAAGAGACAATAAAACGGTTGTCATGGTAACGAATCGCTATAAAGTTAGATTTTAGTGGATTTTACACCATCAAGTTGGTAGTATTTGGTGATTATTTATATTAATTGTAATGATTGATAATTACAGTAATACCAACTTCTATAAAAATGACTATTTAGTAACTTTTTCGATATAAAGTTGGTAATTATATTTAAAAAATTCTAGATTCTAGATAGCCTTTAATTCAATTAATTTGTTGGTTAAGTAATTTAAATAGTGTATTTGAAATTATTAAGTTGGTAGTATTGTTTTATAATATTAATGTTTAAAGTAATTTACAATTTTTGGTTCTATTGTATGAAAAAATTAAAATTATTACGGTAGATTGAAATTACTAGAATAGTGATTTTTTTTACATTAAGTTGGTAGTATTTGTTAATCATTTATACAAACTTCTAATGGATGCCAATTACAGTAATACCAACTCCTATTAAAATTTGGTAATTTTTTTTACATTCTATTTGAAAATTTTGTACAATCAATGTAAATAACTCTTCAGTATTTTTTTTTTAATAGAAGGTTGGTAATTATTAAATTTTATATTGTGCAAATTTCACAAATAATTGGCAAAGTTTTAATTAATTCAATTGGGTAGCTTTAATTGCAATTAATTTGTTAATTAATTAATTTATTAGTTGAGTAACTTATTAAAATGTCTAGTGTATTTTAGATAATCAAGTTGGTAGTATTGTGTTACAATATTGTTTCAAGAAAACAATTTTGATTCAAATTTTATAATTTTTTTTTTTTTAATTGAGATAGATTGGAATTACTAGAAAAATTTAGTGAATTTTAGGATATCAAGTTGGTAATAATTATTGAAGTATGTTGGAAATTTTACACCATCAAGTTGGTAGTAAGAAATCATTCGTTAAAATTTATGAAACAGAATAGTTTTGAGTTGGTAATTTCAGCAATACCAATTGTTTTCCTTTTTAAAAATCAATAATTCTTGGGACATTTTATGAAGAACTGTATAGTAACTTTTTTTAGTATAAAGTTGGTAATTATTATTTATATTCTTCTGTTAATTTTATATTTTTTTAAACTACATAAAATTGAGAAAAGTTTCAACAAATTCTATTATGTCGTCTTAATTTTAATTCATTTGTTAGACAATTTGGAGAATTTTTTATTATTAAGTTGGTAGTATAATTATCAAATATTATCGAAATGTCTCAAAAAATTTACAATTTTCATCTAATTGTAAGTAAAAAATTATAAATAATGTAATTTTAATTACACGAAACAATTATAGTAACTTTTATGATTTCAAGTTGGTAATAAGAAATAATTTGTACAAATTTATCTTGAGTTAGTAATTTCAACAATACCAACTGTATTCCTTTTAAAAATGGATAATTCTTCGGGCATTATATGAAAAATTGTTTAGTAACTTTTTTAATATAAAGTTGGTAATTATTTATATTTTTTGCTATGAATTCTATATAAATTTTTGTAATTTTATATAAAATTGTTGAAGTTTTAATAAATCCAATTACGTAATTTTCATTCATTTTAATTAATGTTAGTTTAAAAAATGTGTATGGTGAATTTTATACTTTAAAGTTGGTAATATTTATAACAATAATCTAACCTTCCACCAATAAAGTGATAAATCAATTTTGAAATGGCAAAACTAAAGTTTCAAGTAAGTAAATATAAAGTTGGTAGTAATGCTCGTTCAAATAATTTTAGTAACTTTTCAAACATTAAGTTGGCAGTGATTAATATTTGTTTAATTCAAAAAAAAAAAAAACAAAATTTGTTAGCGGACAGTTGGTAATAATGTTTGATCAAAACAAAACTAGTAACTTCAGTATTACAAAGTTGGTAATAAAAATTATTAAATTGTCATAATTTCAATTAAATCTTATCGAAAAAACAAACAATTCAATTTACAATTTTTCTACTATCAAGTTGGTAATAATTCCAAAAATTTTATAACTTATTCGAAACATTTAGTAAATTTTTGACTATGAAGTTGGCTATGATTATTACCATAATCAAATCTTACAGCAATTTTGAATTTACAAATCAGTAATTTTAGTGATTTTTCACCGTTAAGTTGGTAATAATTTCCTGTATTTTCCAATCAAAATTTTGTCAAAAAATAAATAAATAAATTAGCTAAGTACATTGATTAAATTTTAATTAATTAATTTAAAAATTGAATAAATTTCGATTTTTTGGTGATTTTCTTACCATCAAATTGGCAATGATTATTAAAACAAATGATGGCCAACTTCATACACGATTCCAGCAATTAATAGATTTTATTTGTTTAGAAAAAATCTGATTGGTCCCAATATAAAGGCGCAAAATTTGAAAATAACCAATAAAATAGCAATATGTCATTGAAAACAAAACTCATTGTAATATAAAGGCGGCAAATTTTAAAACAACCAATGAGATTGAAGTACGTCATCGAAAACAATACCTTTGTGGCCACGTGTTCATTACAATACCAATTAAGTATAAAGTTACTAGATTACTAAATTACTAAAATTTGGGGACTTTTATTCAGTCATATTCTTATCAATCTACCATTAAATTAGTGAATTTAGTTTAAAAATTGGACAGAAATTCAATAATTTTTTAAACAATTGTTATCGAATTTAGTTCAACTTTTTATCAAGTTGGTAATAATTTAGAAAATTCAAAAACAAAAACAGATTTTAATCAAACAATAATCACCGATAATTATTTTTCAAAAGTAAAGTTGGTAGCAGTGCCGATTATGTATTTTAGTGTAAAATTCAAATAAATTTGGAATTTTTTGGTGGCTTTATTACCATCAAATTGGCAATCATTACTAAAACAAATCATGGCCTACTTTATTCTTGATCCGACCAATAAATATAAGATTTTATTTGAAATAAATCCGATTGGTTCCAATATAAAGGCGCGAAATTTGAAAATAACCAACAATCTCGCGATACGTCATTGAAAACAAAATTCATTGTAATATGAAGGCAGCAAATTTTAAAACAACCAATGAGATCGAAAAACGATACTTTTGTTTTCACGTGATCATTACAATACCAAATATGTATAAGGTTACTAAATTTGTAAGCGATTAAATTACTAAAATTTAGGGAATTTTATTCCGTCATATTCATATCAATCTTCCATTAAATGAGTGAATTTAGTTTAAAAATTGTACAATTTGTAAATAATTGTTATCGAATTTTTATAAAGTTGGCAATAGTTTCGAAAATTAAAAAAAAATTAGATATTTATTAAACAATAATCAGCAATAATTAGTTTTCAAAAGTAAGGTTGGTAGCAGTGCAGATTCGTAATTTAGTGATATTTTTTTCAATTAACCAAATAAAAACGTGTAAAATTTCAAATAAATTTGGATATTTTGGTGACTTTATTACCATCGAATTGGCAACGATTAGTCGAACCAACAAATCCTAGCCAACTATTCGAATTTCTACACAATTCTAGAATTGAGGTTAGGTACAAAAATTTTCCCCCTCACCGACAAAATTTACCTTTTCGATATTGTATTTCTCAATAGCTTGTGTGGCACAATCAACAGCATCCTGTTGCATATCTTCGCTCATATCAGCATTTTTGATAACAGCCTTACGATCGGTCATTTTGCTCGTTTTTTTATTACAATTATTCTTTGTTGTTGTAGTTGTTGTATTTGTGTTGTTGTTTTGATTAATTGACCTGAAAAATCCGACAATAATTAACAGAAAATCGCCGATTATTGGGGTGGAATTGGGGTAGCTACCACCTTTTCGGTAGATTTTTCAAACGCACGGTAGCAACAGCCACAATTTCACCCATTGCCGTTAATGGGGGATTTCGCAAAAAAAAACCCACCACAATCGGGTTGTTTTATCGATAAAATCATAATTCCACCCTTCGAGAAATTGTGACAGAATTGATTGAAGATGCATGCAAACTCGGCCCCCCAAAAACCACCAATTCGATTGACAACAGCCCCCGTAATTAGCCCCCAAATACTTACGTTGAATTTACGCTCCTTAATTAATTAATTAATTAAATTAATTCAATTTTTTTTTTGTAATTTTTGCTACAACACCAACGATAGAATTTTTTCGCAGATCTACACAATTTGTTTGACAAAAAAAAAACAAATTTTCTGTAATATTAAATGCACAGCCACCACGATGATTTTTTCGTCTATATGTACCTTGTCGCGGATAAATAGCTAAAAATACCCAACAATAATCATTGGCCAAATTCTAGTAGCATCTGGCAGTGGTTTCTGGCAATTGCTTTACGATTGGTCGTTGTAACAACAAGGTCATTTATCATTCTACCAGTGGCGTAACATACAAAACCACCACTAAATTAATTCAATTAAATTAACCAATTAATTAATTAATTATAAATTAATAAATTAGAACCAATAACATGCGTATTTCTACAATAATCCAACAATATAGACGGAAATCATGCTTTAATTACAAATTTGAGGTTAATTTTGTTGAGAATTAACTAAATTTAATTACCAATTGATTTTTAATTTAATGTTGTCGGAAAATGTGGCTTTTACAGTATTGCTCATTCAATATTTACACACACATACACACACATATGTGAGGGGGTCCACACACGCACACGCTAGAAGCAGATTTTTTACAAAAATAAAACAAATGAATTAATAACTAACAATCGAAAAAAAAAAACAATTGGTGAAATACATGCATTCTTTGCGTTAATTTATTATTAATTATTATTATTATTATTATTATCAATTTTTATCATCTAAGCTTATCGTAACTTACTATTTATTATAATTATTATTATTATAGTTATAATTATTATTATTGGAAATTATTTCTAGTGTGTGTGTATGTGATGATTTTGTTTTTGTTTGTTCTATTGTTTTGTTTGTTGGTAAATTGATTTAATTACAAAATTCGATTTAATCACAAAATGATTATCATTTGGATCCAAGATAACAACGACACGAGACAAGACTACTTGATTAAAATTATTCTTGAGTTGGTACAGAATAGACGGATCGATAAGACGCTATAGCGCAAATGTCATTGATTTTTCAAAATCAAATTTGCCGCCAAACAGTGCTACCACTCCGATAAATATCGGCTAATTGTAGACAATTATTTTGGATTATTTAAAAATAAATTGGCCATAATTTTAGTTACGTAATTCGTAGCTTGATCGATAAGATTGTTATTTTACAATAAATATCAACTAATTGTAGCTCAATTACAGCGCCATCTTATATTAATTTGGTAACGTAATTCGTAGTTTGGTTCATTTTTAAATTACAGCTAAATTACACAATTTTGATTTAATTTAACCTAATTAAATGATAATTAATTAATTAATTAATTAATTAAATTTTGCTGGAATTTATCGCAATATTTTGGTTTATTGAGCTACAAATAATATAATTATTTCAAACCTAACCTATTTTTATTATTATTTTTGATCAAATTTAATAATCCAGTTGGCCTATATCGCTTGTCTATAAATGACATTGATTTAAAAGTCAACGCTACCAACCGAGTAATCGAAAAGTCACCGGATTTTTGCTAATTTATTTAAAATTGCGCCATAAATTCAAAATCTAGTGGCATGAAAATGAATTGGTAGGCTTGTTCAACCAAATCGCCATATTGTTAGACAAAAGAATGCGAAACTAACTGGATTTTATTTTATAATTTTACAATTTGAAATACAATTGTTTAATAGCCAATAGACGCGCCAAATTCAAATCATCTTAACCTATAATCAGTTGGTAGGATTGATTTGTATAATTTTCCCCAAAATTTGTTAAATAAACTCACTAATTTATTATTAGAACTATATTAATTTGAATAATGAATTGAATTTACAGAAAAATACAAAATGAAACGGTAAATTTACATACATTTTGATATAGACTGTACAATACTATTTCGATACGTAGTTGGCCATGGTTTCCATTTGACATTTATCGAAAAATTGATAGTCGGGTTAAGTTACGATCTACGTTACAACAACATGGCCGATTCCGGATAGAAATAGCGTTGTACACCTTTGAATAATTTTAATGAGTCAAATATAATTCAAGATAATTGTGATAATTATAATAATAGTGCATTCAATTCGATTACAACAACAACAATAATAACAACAATAATTCCCCAATTTTCTTCTCTCCCGCTCTATTCAATTGTTCGTAAATTAAATAATTTGAGGTTATGTTACTTCCCAAACGGTAGATTTGACATTTCGTTTTTTTCGATTGTTCGTAGTGACCTCAACATGGGCATCTAAGCCGTCTGATAAGCGACTTAAACGTCTCGCCCATGAGCCTCGTATTGCTTGATTCGAACAAAAATGAAACAATTGATAATGTTCATTTTGAGACAATTTAGAAATATAGTAGTGGAACTATAATTTGGTCTATCGAAATCGGTAAAATTGCCTCCCTACGATGGGCAAAAACAGTTGGACGTTTGGCCTTTGTCGGGACACTTGCAGGCACTTTAAAAGAGTAGTTTGGTGGTAAATCCAAGTAGAGATAATGATTTTGCCTAAGGTAGGGCGTCAAAAAACTATTTATAAGTAAGTTAACAGAATTAAATAATAAAAATACTTCCCTACGTTAGGTAAGAAGTGTGAGGCTTTTGGATTTTGACATAAAACTTATAGGAACCTTGACCAAATATAATGGTGTTAAGCCAAAAGTGGGTCGATGATTTTGCCCGAGGTAGGGTGTCAAAAAGTACCAACAAACACCTTAATCGTTTGCTTTGGTGTTGGGTCAAAATTGAGAAAATAATTTTGCCCGAGGTAGGGCGTCAAAATTTGTAAAATCTATAGCTCCACTACTTGAATTTCTATACTTTTTACACCCTTACAAGGTCTAGTAGCACCCGATCTTGACCCATTATTGTTATCTTTAATCGTATTCAATAAATCATCATAATCGTAATCATTCTTCTTCAAGCCATGCTCATATTTAGCCTCTTTCGCCAATAAAGCTTCACGTTGGATTTGCGTTTTTAGCTACAAGTGTTAAAAATGGTAGCATAAAAAGGCTAAAATTAAGGCTAGAAACCTACCTCTGATGGTACATCCGGTATAACGTACTGCATCAACCCAGTCAAGGCAAAAACAATATGTTCGAATATAACAACGAAGGCTAAACGTGCAGCAAACACATGCCAATATTGTGGACTTAGCCCATATGGGTCTGGTTCATCTGGCCCATTACGATAGCCCCGATATTGGCATGTTGGCGGTGGTGGTTCACCATCATTATCACCAATCGTATCGTCATGATAGTCTGATGTATTAAAAGCTATAATAGGAAATTTTGAAATTTAGCCCAAAGTGCTAAAATTTTTAGCCCTCTTACTCGACAATGAAGCATCAATATAACCTATAAGGTTCTCAGTTGGTGAATATTTGTACTGATAGACCATTCTTGGTATAAAATCACTGGTATAGGCGATCACAAAAGCCTAAAATTTAGCAAAATTTAGTACTTTAATGGCGAAATTTTAGTACCATTACATTGGAAACAACAGCAGTATAAGTGATAGCCCTTAAAATACCATACCATGCTCCAATATCTTCGGTACGTTCGGCTAATGGTCGTCTAGCTTGTGTTACAATTTTATAAGCATCTAAACGTATTTCGGCTATATTATTTAATAAGGCACATAATGGAGCTAATGGAAATGCTGCCACAAATAATGTGACAAAACCATATTGTAGGACTGCAATTTTTTCCAAAAATCATAAAATTTAAATTCCTCAATTGAAGTTTAATTATCTGTATACGTTTAGGAAAGGAAGGCAAAAATTTTGCAAAAATCTAGAACAATTTGGGCCTTATAGTTAGCCCTTGGGGTTAAATCAAGGGCTAAAGTATACTTGTATATTGTTCAAAATTTTTTGGCCAAGTGATAATTTTTTAATAAGAGTACAATAGAGGATCAAATCGTAGATTGCATGGCTAAATTTGGATATATTTAGACCCTGAAGAGTGCTACTAATTGAAGTCCAAGTGCTAAATTTTACGGAAAAATTTTGCAATTATAAAACTTAAAATAAGTTTGATGCTATTATGTTTGGATCCTGTAACTAGCTCTTTTTGAAATCTAATTGTAAGTGCTAAATGAAGGGCCAAAGTGTTAATTGAAGAGCTAAAGTGCTAAATAAAGGATTAAAGTTAGCACTTTAGGGCTAAGAAATAAATTTAAAGTTTGGATTCTGTAACTAGCTCTTTTTGAAATCTAGGTGCTAAATCAAGGGCTAAAATAATAAATGAAGGGCTAAAGTGCTAAATGAAGAACTAGGGTGTTATTCGCAATCTTTTAAACATGTGACAACCTTTATATAACACTACAATGAAGGCCCAAATCATGGATGGAAGGGCTAAATTTTAATATATTTAGAACCTATAATTAACGCTTAAAGACCCAATATTTGGAAAAAGAATAATGGCTAAGACGTATACAGAAAATTTCCGAAAAAAAAACCGTGTAAAAAGAAACTAACTCATCTCTAAATATTCATCAAATAGAGCCAATCGTCCTGGATCTTGTAAATGATAATCTTCCTCCCAACGTGTATGTTTCCGTGTTAAATCTTTCGTAACAGACCGATGTGAACGTAAACGCCACCAATTATAAAATTTTCTAATAAAAAAAAAACAACAATATATGCAAAAATCAACAAAAATACAACTCCCTCAATTTACACGATATCACAAATAACACGGTTCTCATTTAACACGATTATTTACAAGTAATTTGTTCTATTATACTGATCGATTGTGATAGGGTATTACGTGTAAATTGAGGGACATTGGTTATTATACATACGGATTGAACAATTCTAGACAATTGTTGAAGACTTGTTTACCGACCATAATTATGGCTAATTGTATACAAAGTTCACTTAAACAACCGGCTGGATCACAAACGTCGCTTTTAACACGTAAAAATTCTGAAGAACGACTAACTGTATCGCCTGGATAATCATAGAAACGTCCCTAAATAACAACAAAAATCGTATTAATGTAATACTATATTGGAAAAAAGTTGCAAAAATTACACTTTATTACACGGAGTCAGTGTTATAAAGAGAAATCGTGTAATAGGAGACTTTTATAATAAGTTTCTCAAAATATTTTTGTCTTTTTTCAAATAGAAATCTAGGGAATTTCGAGTAGTTGTGGTATTTGCGAAATGTATAATTCAAATTTGAGGTTATATTACCAACTTTAAAGCAAAAAATAATTGACTTTATTTTAAAATAATTCTCAAATGGACAATATTCGAAAAATTGTTTAAAAACAGAATAACGATAGTTAAAATTATAATTTTAAGGTTAGAATTTATGTAAACAAGAACAATTTGGTTAGCAACACATTTGTTAATCATTAAAAGTTCATAAATACAAAAAATACTAATGGTAATAATAATGATGAGTAAAATTGACATTTTAAGGTTAGAATTTACGTCAACAAAAACAATTTGGTTATACGGTTTTAGCAACACGCTTGTTAAAGGCGCGCAATTCAAAATTTCGAATTTCCAATAACGAATAGGGTGATTTAACAGTTGTTAAAGCACTATTTTGAGTGTTTTAATAATCTTACCTTAAAGAAGGCAATGTAGATTAACGATGAATAAAAGTTCATGAATTCAAATAAAAATATTTTGAATGTATACGAGTCTTCATATTCAGTCTGGGTTCTTGGATTTTCTAAATTCGTTAAATAAATGGCTAATCTATGATAGAACTAAAACAAAACAAGAAAACAATAGAAAAAATTAATTAACTGATAAGAAAATCAAATTATATTTACCCTGGTTAAGCTCATTATTATTATCAAATTGATAAGAGCAGCTGAGACGGATGTTACAATTTTGGCATGTTTCTTAAGGAAGGGACCACCACCAGATATCACTGATACTAATGATAAGCGATAGATTATTGTACCCAAAACAGCACACAGGACTACAACTAACTAAAAAAAATTAGAAAACCGAAATTACAGGCTATCCAACTGTATTTCACCCCAATAGTGGCTGTAAATTCAAAACGTAATGTCGTAACTCGATTCATACATCGATTATTTGACAAATAACCTCAAAAAAACTACGTGACATTATTAAAATCACAGCCAACTATGCGATTAAATACTACAATATTCTAGCCAATTAGATTACGATTTGTTAAAACAAAAGATACGTACAAATTTAAACTCACCAATGATATCGACTGATCCATAGTTGTGTTGATTAATTTCAAATAACATTGAACCAATAACAAAAGAACACAAAAACAAATGCACACAAACACAGAAAACATGTAGAGCTACATTTAGTTTAATTAAAATGATTTTACCATAAAAAAAACAGCGGATCCGGTTCCTAAAAATCGTATTGCCTTCGACCATGTCGGTAAATATGGTTCCTTTTCACGGGTAACCGGATTTGTACGGAACGTCTTCACTGTTGTTTCAAATTCTTGATAATAATAATAATAATAATAATAATCAATATTTTTCATTTGTTTCTACAGGGTGAATAATAGAATTTCATCTTGTAGTTGGCTATGATTTTGTTACGTATGTCGTAGCTCAAGTTAGACACTACAAATGTCAAATTAAGTGCAATATCAACTAATCTACGACACTATATAATTAAATCATGGCCAACTGTGAGTTGTATTTTGTGATAATAACCTGGACGTGGTTCCTCATCCTGTTCAATTCCATGTAAATCCCATTCCCATTGGATGACGCTCTGTTTACGTCGCCACAATTCTAAGAAAACTGTAGCTAAAAAAAACAAAACAAAAGAACAAAAACAAAATGTTGTTGAAATTTTTTTCAATCAACTGTACTTATATCCGATGCTTATTTATTATATAAAGGTTGATTCGAATGAAAGAATAACAATAAAAACAAAAAAGTTGGATTTTTTTGAATCGACTGTACTAATGTAAATCCGATGCTTATTTATAATTTACACATATTTTTATATACAGGATGATTCAATTGGAATATATTCATTATAAATTATAGGCTTAATTAGAAAATCTATCTATATTTGAGTGAATCAACCTGTATACAGAACGATTGAAAGAAAACAAACTAGATTATTGAGTGAATCACCCTGTATATAGAACTAATAAAAAAATTGAAACTAACTAGATTTATCGAGAGAACCAATTTCTATACTTGAGTGAATCAGCCTGTATACAGAAAAATACATATATTCAAAGTTAATTTGATCTATTCAAAAAAAATGCCGCGATATTTGAGTGAATCAGCCTGTATATAGAATTATTTTTCGAAAAAACAAAGTTTAAAACCAACTAGATTCATTTCGAAAATAGTTTCGCTACTTGAATGAATCATTCTGTATACAGAATGGTTTCCAATTTTTCCAAAACTAACTAGATTTAATTGGAAAATATCCACTTCTATATTTGAATCGAATTGTTTAGTTTTTGTTTTTCAAAACTAACTAGATTTACTTAAAGAAATTTGTGTGAATCAGCCTGTATATAAAATCGTTTGAGACTAAATTGATTTGTAAAATTATCTCGATTTTGAATGAATCAGCCTGTATATAGAAATGTTTTGTTTTGTTTTTCCAAAACTATATCGATTTAATTAGAAAATCGTACCATTAATGGTATTCTGTAACTGTTTAGAAATTGGTTACCATGACAATTTTGGATATTTGTCACTTCTCCATTAATCATAAGATGGAATTGAAAAAAGTGAGATATCTGTCAATATTTAGCGTTGTTATGGTAACCAATCGTGAAAAATTTAAAGAATACCACTACAAATTCTATTGAATCATCATGTATATTGTTTCTTTTTTTTTTTCTCTAAAACTAACTATATTTATTTGGAAAAACAGTCTCGATAGTTGAGTGAATCACCCTGTATCGGATCATTTGTCTTCCAAAAGTCACTAGTTTAAATTCCTAGCCTCTTGGAAACTGGTTACCATGACAACATCGGATATTTGTCTCTTTTTCTTTATATAGAAGAGTGAGATAGAGGTTGTTTAAAGTGACTATTAATAACTACTGTTGTTATGGTAACCAATCGTTAGAATATCACTATATATTCGAATGAATCAGCCTGTATATAAAATTATTTAAAAAATGACTCTCAAGACTAACTAGATTTAATTAATCTTCCTATTTGAGTGAATCAACGTGTATACAGGATTGTTAATTTTTTACAAAGTTAACTTGATTCAATTCTATAACTTTCCAGAAACTGGTTACCATGGAAACCTATGATACTTGTCTCTTTTCTAGTTAATATCAAGCGTTGTTATGGTAACCAATTGCAATAAAGTTACAGAATACCACTGCATATACGAATGAATCAGCCTGTATATAAAATTATAAAAAAAAATAACTCTCAAGACTAACTAGATTTAATTAATCTTCCTATTTGAGTGAATCAACTTGTATACAACATTGTTAATTTCTTTCAAAATTAACTTGATTCAATTCTATAACTTTCCAAAAACTGGTTACCATGGCAACCTAGGATATTTGTCTCTTTTTCAGTTAATATCAAGCGTTGTTATGGTAACCAATTACAATAAAGTTACAGAATACCACTGCATAAAACGTTCTGTATATAGTTTTTTTTCTAGAACTAACTAGATTTACTTAAAGAAAATATCTATTTGAGTGAATCAGCCTGTATATAGAATTATCAAAACCAACTCGATTCACTAACAAAATATAAGATTTTATTTGGAGAAAATCTCATTGGTTGTCTATAAAGGCGCAAAATTTGAAAATAACCAATAAATTTGAAGACAAAACACTTGATTTGTCTAAAAAGGCGCCAAATTTTGAAACAACCAATTATTTAGAAGAACGTCATTGAAACAATGCTTTTGTAATAGTCGCGTGATAATTTAACAGCAATGCCAACTTCATTTAGATAAAGTTACTAGATTTCCAAGGGATTACATTAAATGAGTGAATTTAGTATAGACTTGTATACAGGATGATTCATTTTTTCCAAAATTAACGAGAATAATTCTGTAACTGTCAACAAACTGGTTACTATGGCAACGTACGATATTTGTCTCTTATTATAACCAGAATGGAATTGGAAAGAGTGAGATAGAAGCTTTATTCAAAATGACAATTAAGCGTTGTTATAGTAACCAATTGCAATAAAGTTACAGAATACCACCCGATATCCAAAACTAACTAGATTGATTTAGAATAAAGTAATAATTAAATGAAACTTACCCCATAAACTCATAAATATGGCAAAGAATACTGTAGCTGGATTATCAAATAGATATGTCATTCTAGCAAATTTACAACTATCAATTAATTTTTGATAACGACATGCCTTATCACACAATGGACATAATGTTATATTACCAGGACCATCTGGATCGCATATTTCTTTTGTTGGTATATTATCATCACCATCAATTGTTAATAGACCATATAAAAAACAAAGTGTACCAACAATGGCTGGTGCTATTAACATTTTCGTATAGAAACCTAACCAACAAAAATATAATGCAATCTTATCACCAAAATATTTACGTACTAAACATAATGGTTGTTTTTTCATCCATTTACCAGGACGTGCCCATTCTAAATATAATAACTAGAAATAGAAATAAAACAAAAATTATTCTTCTAAATTATTTTAAATATTCGTATACAAAGTGTTCCCTATAACTGTAGTTGATGATAATTTGGCGATTATAAACTACCTAGGGAATATTTTAATAAAATTACAACTCTCTAACTTTACAGGAAGTTAGTAAAACCTAGATTTCGAAATCGACAATAGTTACATGAAACACCCTGTATAATTGGAATTTTATTATAAATAACCTAATAGTTGGCTGTTTTTGTTAAATAATGTCATAGATGACTTGATATTTTACTAAATTTGACATAAAATGTCTGAAGAATGCTATATAAGAAAACCATAGCCAACTATGTATAATATACAGAGCGTTCCATATAGTAATGGTCGATACTTATTATGACTCTCACAATAGAGCGATTGATTTGAAAATCTAAGGACTTTTAGTAGACTTTTTAAGGAATATTTGAGCAAAATTACAATTGTCTAGACCAATGGGAAGTTGAATAAAAACAATTTCGAACTCAAGTTACGTGAAACACCCTGTATATTTAGAGTTTTATTATAATTAAC
>JACDRP010000881.1:0-19345 GCA_013841185.1 Hycleus phaleratus | reverse complement strand
CCAGAAAATAAATCCAAAAATAGGGGTTCTAATTTAAAAAAGATGATGATAATGTCATTTCTTTGCAATGGTAACTGGTAGATTTTTTCGGACCCAGTCATAAAAAAATAATTAAAAAATAATAAGTTACCTGTCTCGGTGTTTTTCGAAATTTTAATAAATAAAGGAGTTATTTGCATTATTCGCTTCTTTTCAATCACAGTGTATATCAATTCACAATTAATTATGCCTTTTGTGAATAGAGTCTTAGCTTACTTCATACTTCACCACATTTGACAATTTTCAATCAAAAGAATAAAAATCGAATCAAGTTACGACACTACAGACAGTATACTATTGTATTTTCAGAATTTTTGGCTAATTTAAAAATGAAATTTTGATGTTAACAATACTTAAAATTTGAGATTTAAATAGCAAGAATAATTCCATTTTTAATTCTTATAGACAAAAGAAGGCCTATAATCCTTCCATAGTTTTTTAAAACATTTAATATATCTGAAAGTATCGTAAAAATTGCCCTAAGATTGTAATTTTGTTGAAATAAATGAAATTGTCTAGTGGAAACACACACTACTCCATTAACTGTTTAAAATAAGGGGATATACAGAGTGTACAACTCAATTTCACTTCGCAGTCGGCCATGCTTTTGGTGATTAAAGTCTTAACTTGCTTCATATTTTACGACATTTGACATTTTTCAATAAACAAATAATCAATGAATCAGGCTGCGACACCGCTTGCTTCATGTTTTTCAACATTCAACTTTTCTTAATAAAAAAAGAATCATCCGAATCAAGCTACGACGCTAACAATGGTTAAATACTGTTGAATTTTTACAATCTTTGGCTAATTTAAAGGTGATTTTATTAATTTGATTTTTTGATGAAATTTAGAGTTTAATTTGCTAAAATAAATTAATTTTTACAAACGAAAGGATGACTACTGTTTTAAAATAGTTATCGTGTGCGAAAATATCGTCAAAATGGCTCCAACATCGTAATTTTGTTGGTAGAGTCGTAACTTGCTTCATATTTCACTACATTCGACATTTGTTAAACCAAAAAAAAAAAAAAACAAAACCGATTGAATTAAGCTATGATACTGTGGATGAAATACGGTTTGGCTAATTTAAAAGGGGCTTTGTTTGAATTTCATAATTTTCAAAATTTGGAAGATAAATATAGGCGTATGAAAATCTGAAGTTTTTAAATAAATTTCCAAAAAAATTCAACAAAAGTATCGTAATTTTATTAAAATAAACAAAAATGTTGCTATTTTCTATAGGTAAAGCACTTCGTAACTTGAGATTTAACATTAAAAGGGTGGAAATTTTTTCATTTAGTCTATAAAGGGGGTGACTTCTCTGAGTTCTCTTATTTTAAATAACATAATATGCAACGCCTGGCCAACCCCATAGTTGGCCATAGAACCGTAGCTTACTTCATATTTCACTATATTTGACATTTCTTGAATTGGGCTAGAAATTTTTTATGAAATTTGTGGTTTAAAATTTGGTAATTAAGTTGCTACTGTATTATTTTAAATAAGAGAAAATATGGGATGTACAACGCTATTTCAGTAGGAGCCTATGACTTTGTGAACGTAGGTCGGCTTCTTGTTTCAGCTTAGCAACCTGCATTACCGACAAATTGTGGAATAAAACAAGGGCATGTCGGTAATGCAGATTACAAAGTTGGAACAAAAAGCTGACGCTGAGCCATAGGCTACTGAGAACTGAAATATAGTAAATTTAGGGATTTACAATTAGTGAAAAGTGTTGAATTTGACAATTGCGCCTATTTATTGAAAGCGGGAAATTTAAATAAACAATAATAAAATGGTATATTACACACAAAAAAATCAATAAGACATAATGAAAATCAACAATACAAATTAAAGAAAGGTTTTTAAAACAAAATTCATTAAAAATAAGAATGAAACATGTTTAAAAACATAAAATTTGAGGTTATATTGTTGATCTATAAACAAACGAGTATCGTTTAGTCCGTCAGGATACCAACGTAAGAATATAAATTTTACCATACGTTTCTATATAAATATTATTAGTCCTTGTACTACAGGGTTGGCCACAGATTCAAAACTTTGTACTACATGAATGGATTTACTATAGCGTTGTTCACCCTGTACATGGCGTATAACTGTATTTTAACATTACAGTTGGCTCTGTCTGTATTTAAATAAATTGAAATATTTGGGTGGTAACTATACAGAGTGAGCCAAGTGGTTGGCCTCTTAGACGTTTAANAATAAAGGAATTCGAAATGGACTTTCCACCAAATTTTAGTTAAAATATCAAACAGTGGTAAATCATTGATCTAATTTACAATTCATTTCAAAATTTTGGGCGTAAAAAATCTATTGTAATTGGGATTTTTTAAATTTCTAACAAATAGGTGTCTATACGTATTTTGACACATGTTTCTTAATACATAGCACAGTTGAAAAACAGAAAAATTATAATTAATCTCAGCAATGTTTTCCGGAACGAAATCGTAATTCCAATATTATAATTAAAATATTACTGATAGATTTTGAATTAAAATAATACAACAAATATATGCGAGCCATGACCGCAAAATTATTTAGTGATTTGTTGTATTGATTTCTATTATTTCTACAGTTAAGATTGCAATCTAATTAATTAAAACATAAGAATAATCAATGAAAAATCGCTAATTTTGTGATACGATTGATACTGATATTTAATTAGTATAGCCATAGAGCTACTATACTATATATAGTCCTATACTTAAAAATTGTGTGGCATCAGTTTATAGGCAACCAAAGTTACATCTACTGGCGATTTTTTTTTTTTTAGAAAAGAAGGAAGATTGGATTTTTTAAAGAGAATTGTATCAATTATTAATGTTAATAGATCTACTAAAATCATGCATCCATATATGCAATTAATTCAATAAATAAACTTTGAAATGACACAAAATTGTCACCACAGAGAAGTTATCCACCCTACATGATAATTACTTGGAACAGAGTAAAAATTGATCACTTATGAAGCTATTGCCAAAGTCATACACTGCACAGTAATGTGATGCAATCAATGCATGATTGTTACAATAATAACTTCAAACAATCAACGATAATATGGGGGGTTCTCATTGCGACATGCAATAACTAAACCTCAAGCAAGACCATAATAAAGTTAAGAAGTCATTGCCTACGGCTTATAATTTGAGACTAGCCTCGAACAGCTATCATCGCGATAGACAAGAACTCCTCAAGCATTACTATAGTAAAGCGCAAGAGTCATTGCAATCTTTCGCTCAAACGAGCCTCAGAATCCACGAAGATGCTTGAGAGTTATTAGAGCGATTAGCACAAACCATACCATCATATACTGCACAGTAATATGAAGAAGTCAATGCTTTGTTAATCGCGGTAACTCAATCTGTAGCGGTGGATAGATTCAGTACTATCAATACCAAAATCTATTAGGAACAAACAAACATACAACAACAGAACATTAAGATTGATTAAATTCCTTTTCCTTGGCATTTTAGTTGCAAAATTATGTGAAAAATAACCGCAAAAATTATACTGTTGTAAAACATAGAATGAATAGCTAAGAATTAAGTTGCAAAGTAGATTAATAGAGTCTAAATTAGCACCATATTGTATAAAATGATCCTAATTTAGAAAAATACGAACATACCGCGTATTCCACTTAAATGTTCCTAGATCTAATGGAAACAGCTGTTATTTGATGAGCGATTTGAAAAATATTTCAAGGATTTATAGTAGGGTCAAAATTTGAAACCCGTAGCTGATCTGGAAGTTGGTTAAAAACGCTTCATTTGAAGAAAGACTGCGATTTCTGAAACCGAAATAAGAACGTCAAATGACTCAAAGAAACTCGCCACATCGATTTCTTTGACTTTTCCCCATCTTATTCCAGAATAAACGGAGAAAAACGAATAAAATCAATGTTAGGAGCATTATTGAGCCATTCTGAATCGTCTTATGTGCGCAACCGGTTTTTGAAAATCGCAATTTCGTTAGAAACGATCGTTTTTTGACCAACTTCCCAATGAGCTATATGGCTTAAATTTTGCTCAAATAATCTCCAGTGGGTTCCCTATAAATCCTTAAAATATTTTCCAAAACAGTGAAATACTAGGTGTTGTTATAGATGATAGAAACTTTCAAGTGAAACACGCGGTACTTTCAAGATGACGCAATTTTAGTTGCCTATCCACGTGTTTAACAGTCAATTTTTCTGTAAAAGTTTAATGTGTTGCCTATCTTGTTCACATGTAAGGCGCTTAGGAAAAGCGCCATTCAGATCTTTTGCTACCAACTCAAACCACAAAAATCCCTGTGTTTGTTGAAAATTTTTGGAGGTTAAGTTTGGAAATTTTTGAATATACACGGAAATCGATAAAATTACGATTGAAAATGAATTAAGGTTAGTTTTTCCAAACAGATTATGAAACAATTTTCAAAAATGCTACGTTCGAAAGTGAGCCGAGCCTTAGAAACAACAAATCTAGACGGTAACGTGTCAAAAAAAATCCGCTCAAATTCTTCAAATGACGAGAATTTATCGAGTAATACACAATTAATCGATCAACACTTTATAAGTCTGCACAACGACCTGAAAATCGAATTGAGAAATCTAAAATTCTCATCACCGGTAGCCTACGTTTATAACCCATTAGAATACGCATTTGATCCGTACGAACAATACGTGCGCAGATATTGTGCGAATAAAAAGAAATTGTTGTTTGTTGGGATGAATCCGGGACCGTTTGGTATGTGCCAAACCGGCATACCATTCGGCGAGATCAAATCTGTACGTCATTGGTTAGGTATCGAGAGCGGAATTGTGAATAAACCGGAAAAAGAATGTCCGACGCGACCGATTCACGGTTTCCAATGTAAACGTAGCGAAGAAAGTGGCAATCGCTTATGGAATTATTTCAAACAAACTTTTACTTCACCGGACAGATTCTTCCAACATGCTTTCGTTTATAATTACTGTCCGTTGGCTTTTATGAAACAAAACGGTGTTAACGTAACACCAAACGATTTAAAGGTGGCTCTTTTACGCAATTGTTGAATAATTTAATTTTCTAATCCTTTACAGAATACCAAAGAATTGGAGGAAATTTGCGACAAGTATTATTTTAAAATAATCGAATTATTACAACCGGAAATTATCGTCTGTATCGGGAAATATGTGGAGAAACGGACTCTAGATGTTGTAAAGGCGAATTTAATTGAAAATTTGCAAGTTCTATATTTGTTACATCCGAGTCCGTTAGCTGGCAGTAAGGACAAATGGTTTAATAAAGTGGAGGATTTCTTTAAAACGAACAATCTAATGAAATATTACCAATAAAAATGTCCACTTCACTCGAATCAGCACAATTGTTATCAGAAGTTGAAAAAAACTTTATGGAAACAGCTTTTAAATACGCTTATGAAGCTTTATCGAAACAGGAAGTCCCAGTCGGTTGTATTTTCGTTTACAACGATACAAAAATTTTAGCATTCGGCCGTAATACAGTTAACGAAACGAAAAACGCCACCCGACATGCTGAAATTAATTGTATCGAACAAATTATCGATTATTGTAACGATAATCGTTTAGATTACAAACAAATATTCCAATCGATATCCGTTTATGTTACAGTAGAACCTTGTATTATGTGTATTTCGGTACTATTCGATTTAAATGTTAAAAATATTATTTACAGTTGTAAAAATGACCGTTTTGGGGGGCAAACCGTTTTCGATGTTGCTTCAGTTAAACCAACAATAACAACAATCAAAGCCGGTTATCGTGCGGATGAAGCCATGGATTTATTGAAGGAATTCTATAAAGGCGTCAATCCGAACGCGCCGCCATCCAAAGTTAAAACTAAAGGCAAACGAAATTCTGATACAATTCTGGGAAATTCGGGTAAATAAACCTTATTTCAAATCAACACAATTTTATGAAATAATTTAAAATCTCTAAACCTATCTACAAATTTAATACAAAAAGTCTATTTAAAAAAAAAATCAATTACGAGACTGTCAAATTAGCAAATAATCGTGATGTGTACAAATAACCGACATTGTGTATTCGCAAAGAAAGGAACAACAAAATGGCCTACATAATTTCTAATATTGGGCCTAGAAATAGATTCGATAACATTATATGAGATATAAAGAGATTTGTTGCATATTTCTAGTTCCAATTGTTTTATTGTATAAAATATACCACGGTATTTCACCTCACAGCTAACAGGGTAGGTCGCTTCTTCTTCCCACCAATTATCGGTAATGCAGATTACTATCGACAAAATAAATTTTCTGCATTATCGGCAACCAGTTGGACCAAGAAGCCGACCTACTCTCAGAAATATCGCAGTACACCTGATATACGAAGCGGACAAACTTAAAGACGAGAAAATGCAAAAAACAGTCATTAAAATATCGAGGAATGAATTAACACTGGTATAATAAACTTGAATCGATCAACACTTTGAAAGACATTGTTCAATTGTTGTTCTTATTAAATTTCTTTATAAAACGAACGAAATTTTAAACAGTTTCAATACTAGCCGAATGTCCATTTGTTTGTGAATAATCAATCACTGGACTAGTTGGTTTTGAACAACAACTACTATTACTACCACTACTACTACTTGATGTTGTTGATGTTGTTGAACTACACGAATCATCCGAGTCTGTTTCTGAATCTTCCGAATCGGTACTTGTACAATTTTTCACATTGTCTTTATCTTTATCACGACGTAACACAGCTAATTCACGTTTTAAAGCATCATTTTCATTAGTCAGTCTATCGATTTCTTTCTCTAATTCTAATCTACTATTATTATTATCGTTATCATCACATTGTTGGGTTTTCTCTTTTTTTCTCAATCGTTTCGTTAAGTATTCGACTTTCGTTTCTAACGCTAAATATTCGCGAATTAAATCGTCTTTAGCCATCGATTGTAAACGTTCAGCTTGTACGCTCTCGTACTGATCGACGAAGTCTTTTATTAAAAATTGTTCTTCATCATCCGGTGACGAATAAAATTCCCCATCTGTATCAATACTAATACTTGAATCTCTAGTACGTCCACCACTAGTTGTCGACCGTTGTTCAGCATATTTCAAATTCTCATCCAATTCCTCAATATCACCATGATCTTCCAATAAAAACTGATTACTATTATATGGTGCTTCCGGTTTATTCAATAATTTACTCAATTTCCGGCTACTACCATTATTGTGATTATTCTTATTGTTATTACCGTTTTTACGATTGTAAGGGTGGCGACGTTTAGATTTCCCGCGCCGTGTTTTACGTTTTTTCGTTGGTATTTCCGATTCGTTCATTCTCCGTTGGATAGATGGCGGCGGTGGTGGTAATAATGGTGGTGGTGGTGGAGGTGGTGGTGGCGTTGCGTGCGCATTCTTCTTGTCGCCGACGTCATCATCGTTTCCACAATGGCGGAGGTGGTTATTGTTGCTATGATTCTCAATTAATTGTTTTTCAATAACAGTTTCTTTAGCACAAATTTCACTCATTTTTACACAATTCTCAATCAAGTTCAATACATTCGATTTGTTTGATAAAAAAAATGTTATAATGTTTTATCGGGAAACACTCTGGATACGAGCTCGCGACCAAATGAACACGGTTCAAGCGCAATCGCCATTTTTGTATGATTTTCTCGTAAAGCTCCAGCTAGATAAAGACAGTGTTTGTGTGTTTCATAAAGTGAACGGTAGGGGGTGCTGTAGGCGATTGTTTATTATGTTTTGTTTTTTCGTAACGAATTTGGTGGATTGCAGTCTGGGTGCAGTGGGGCAGCAGGGGAATAGTTGTAAATTCACCCAACCCATTTTCACCTACTACTAGATAAGGAAAATGCATCCAGCTGGGTATTTTTTCCATATTTAATTTAGACGACGTCACAAAAAAGAAACTAAATGGAAAAAGAGTAAACATCCTTAAGGCGGCTTTCTGTAGGGACGATATTAATAGACCTATCGTGGATCAACAATACATATGTTATCCTATTCTAGTATTACACAATTATTACAAGTTAGAGTGAGATAGTTGTATCTTTTTTTTATCCAATTTTACTAATCTTAAAACCATTTGTTTTTGTCTTCCTGTGTGCTATTTACAATTTGTATTTTTATTCTTTTGATTTATTTAAAAATATAGTCCCATCTTACTCTTGCCATATCTAAACTAAACTTAGACAAGGATAATAGCAAATGAAAGTAACTAAAAAACTTAATTTATTAATTTAATGAAAACTAATCGATTTTAAAGAGAATAAAAAATAGGACTATTTCTATTTCAACCCATATTTAGATAATTATAATAATGAATAAGATAAAATAAATCTAAAGATACGTTCACAATAAATTAACAAAGGTGGCTAAATAAAACAATTACAAACGATATTACTTGATGGCATAAATTATAAATTATTGGCCATCCTTGTTCTACTAGTCGAATTGAAGAGTCTATCTCCCTCTTTTAAATCAAGAATCTGGTAATAAAGCCGATCAAAGAAAATCGCTCTATGAAGTATAAATAGGGAATGGGCGTACAGTCAATTCTAAATATTTTCAACATTTCCAATAAATATCTGTAAGGTGATGCGCTTTATTACAACTCGTATAGAGTTGGCCATGGATTTGATTCATAATTTACTAATATGAAAGGCATTCAGCAGAAAATGGTAGTGATCTGCATTACCGACAAGTGAATGAATCAAGCTGCGATCATACGTATCCAAATCCATGGCCAAATATATAATTCATACAATTGTAATAATTAAAAAATTCCAACATATATTGACAACGAAATATTCGAATTTAATACTTTCCACTATTTACTAATATTAGACGTTGATAATTATTGATAAAGAAAGAATTATGTCCTTAATATTCTAGAATAATTATCTGAGAAATTTACAGATATGGTATCGGTAAATATTCAACCAAAACAACAAAAATATTCATTTTATTATTATTTTTTTTATTTATGCCAAATTTTCGTATAGAGTTTCACGGTACTTCTCCTCGCAGTAGCCTGTAACTTTGTGAACGTGGTCGGCTTCTTGTTTCAGCTTAACATTACCCACAATCTGTTAATATTAATAATAATAATAAATAGATTACTTAACTGAAACAAGAAGCTGACCTACGCTCGCAAAGTCATAGACTACTGCGAGGAGAAATACCGTAAAATCCTATAATTTATTTTAAGGATAGCTCAAATTTCCCGCTATTACAACTACTGAATTAATCAAATGATTTTTATTTATTCATTGAAGCGTAAATTTTAAATGAAAATTACAATTTGTATAAAAATCATCAATTTGTTTATTGTGTTAATGATTTATTGTTGTATTCTATACAATACAATTGTAAATTAAAAACTTATTAGATTTATGGATAATGGAAATCTAAATAAAGGTGAGACCACACGAGATAACAAATGTCTATTAAATTAATATAAAATTGTGTTTAATCAATCGTAAAGTGATTTTATGACTAAAATAAAGAGAAATAAACGAATTTGGTATAAATATTGTATTTTATTCAATATTTTTAACACGAAAAAAACGCTTGACGTTTATTATCTCGTGTGGCTTTCCCTTAACCTGCAATACTCATGCTAACATTATACACCACAGTGTTGCCATAACAATAAATACGATTATATTCCCTCACTTTTATAAATAAAATATGCGTAAATTCTATTCAAATTAGAAACTATTCTATTATATAATTTATTTTGTTTGAGTATTATTATTGTTATTATATTAGTAAATATCAAAAATTATTGATGTCAATGTTGTTGATTTGGCAACGTTGAATTGATGGTTACTTATAGTTACATGATTGTAAGGTTACAAACATAACCTTAAATTTTTAACAATTAAATAGTATAATAAATGTGATTAAAAAGTATTAATAACAATGCCTGAGATCAAAATAACCCCCCTGGGGGCCGGCCAAGACGTCGGTCGCAGTTGTATCTTGTTGTCAATGGGTGGTAAAAACATAATGTTGGATTGTGGAATGCATATGGGTTATAACGATGAACGCCGATTTCCCGATTTCTCGTACATCTGCCCAGATGGACCGTTATCCTCATACGTAGATTGTGTAATAATATCGCATTTCCATCTGGACCATTGCGGTGCCCTACCGTACATGTCCGAAATGGTCGGCTATTCCGGACCGATCTATATGACCCATCCGACGAAGGCCATAGCGCCGATATTGTTGGAAGATATGCGGAAAGTAAGCGTCGAGAAGAAGGGTGATCAGAACTTTTTCACATCGCAAATGATTAAAGATTGCATGAAGAAAGTGATCGCAGTCACGTTACACCAATCGGTGATGGTTGATAATGAGATTGAAATCAAAGCGTATTACGCCGGACATGTATTGGGTGCGGCAATGTTCTGGATACGTGTCGGTACACAAAGCGTCGTCTATACCGGCGATTACAACATGACGCCAGATCGGCATTTAGGCGCCGCTTGGATCGATAAATGCCGTCCGGATTTATTAATATCGGAATCGACATACGCGACAACAATACGCGATTCGAAACGTTGCCGTGAACGGGATTTCCTGAAGAAAGTCCACGAATGTATCGATCGTGGCGGTAAAGTGTTAATTCCAGTATTTGCATTAGGACGAGCCCAGGAATTGTGTATTTTATTAGAAACCTATTGGGAACGAATGAATTTAAAAGCGCCGGTTTATTTCGCTGTTGGTTTAACCGAAAAAGCCAATAATTACTACAAAATGTTTATAACATGGACGAATCAGAAGATACGTAAGACTTTCGTCCAACGAAATATGTTCGATTTCAAACATATAAAACCGTTCGATCGTCAATATATCGATAATCCCGGACCGATGGTTGTATTCGCTACTCCCGGTATGTTGCATGCCGGTTTAAGTTTACAAATATTCAAAAAATGGGCACCCAACGAGAACAATATGGTAATAATGCCGGGTTTTTGCGTGCAAGGCACCGTGGGGCATAAGATTTTAAACGGTGCCAAACGGATCGAATTCGAAAATAAACAAATCGTTGATGTTAAAATGAGTGTTGAATATATGAGTTTCTCGGCACATGCCGATGCTAAAGGTATAATGCAATTGATACAACATTGCGAACCGAAAAATGTCCTTCTAGTACACGGTGAAGCCGAAAAGATGGAATTTTTAAAACAGAAAATCCTGCAAGAATTCAATATAAATTGTTATAATCCAGCTAATGGTGAAACGTGTTGTATAAATACACCAATTAAAATACCGATAGATGTATCTTTGCCGCTATTAAAACAGGAAGCGAAGAAATTTAGTAATTTACCACCGGATCCGAAACGTCGACGGACCCTCCACGGTGTTTTAGTCATGAAAGAGAACAATGTCTGTTTGATGGATGTGGATGACGCCTGTAAAGAAGCCGGAATTAATCGCCACATTATACGATTCTCATCAACAATTCATATCAATGATAACGGACCGGCTTTATCAACAGCCCATAAATTGCACGTATTTATCAAAGATAAATTACCACAATGGCAAGTTCAATTTGCCGAAGGTGAAATCTCAGTCGAATCGGTATTGGTTAAAGTTGATGGTGATGAGGAGGATGAACAGAAGAATGTTTATGTTTCATGGACCAATCAAGATGAAGATCTAGGTAGTTATATACTAAATTTATTAAACTCAGTTTGATTATATTGATAAAAACAAAACAAAAAAACGATCAAAAAGCTATACGTGCTAGTTATATTTTGTAATTTTCTCATCAATTCATAAATCTCCAAATTCGATGAGTCTAGAATAAAATTTTTAATTAATTATTAGAAATTTGTGATTTTTATAGAAACCTTAAAATAATTTTTGCGCTACCATATCCCGTTCTTCTTTACTACTTCTATAAACGTGCATTTATGTTAAATTTGATAAATTAAGCTACACTTGTGCTTGATTTACTCGGAAAATAGGCGAAATCCAATTAAAGTAAAACCAACATTTTACAATTTTCTTCTCAAAAAAATAATTCACTTCATGCATTAATTTAAAATATAAAATCACAGAAATATGTGCAATATTTAGAAAAATCCGCGTAAATCAAGTGCAAGTGTTACTATTCCTTACCGTAGTTTTTTCGTTAGATCCAAATTCGGTGCTGTATTTTCCAAATAATTCTACAAAAATCAAATTAATTTTTAAAAAAATAAATAAATAAAACATTACATCATCTAAATTTCGGCGATTTGAACAAGAAGTTGACGAACATTTACACGAATCGGTACAGGATTGATTCATTCTTTTACAACCACAACGTTTAGTACAATTACTTATAGTACAAGTACAACCACCTTCTGATGCCCTTTTTGTACCCTTCCTAATAATTGTATCTAAATTATAAACAATTTTTTAATATAAACATTATTTGATTTTAAAATAAATCTAACCCTGTCTGTTGGATTTCTTGCGTTCGGCTATTAGAAATTTACCAATCGGTGTATTCCGCCAATCTGGATCTTTATCGTGATTGTCTATAACATCTTCAATATCGCTATCGTTCTTAAACTAAAATTACAATTATTAAAAATATTTAAATCTAAATTAATTTTAATTACCGAATCATCGTGAATACTGAATGTTTCGTCATGTTTTATTACTTTAATTTTAGGTTTTCTTCTCATTTCTTTGTTTACAGGTGTTGTGAAATTAGCATTATTGTCCGATTTCTCATTTCCCACATGTTCCTAAAATTATCTGACTCAAAATAAATTGAATTCTATAATTTTACTTACGTTTAATTCCTCTAATTGGCCTTGTAAGTTATCGTTTTGTTGTTGATATTCGTAGATTTGTTCCATTAAATCTTGTATTTTCTTCTCTAATTGTTGATTATTTTCCTCTAAAATTGTACAACGTTTCTTGATTTGAACATCACTAGTTCCACCATAATCACCACGTAATTGTTCCAATAAAATTGATACTCTCTCCTCGTATTCTTTTTGTAATTTCGCTACATCCTCGGCGTGTTTACAATCGATTATTTTCATCATTTTCTCCAATTCTGCTTTTTCTCGGAGTAACTAAATTTCAACAATTTTAATAAAACAATTTAAAAAAAAACGAATAAATACCTCATTTTGGTTTTCTTGAACTTCAATCAATTTATTTTCTGATAATAGATCGTTCTTTTTCAAATCCCCAACCATATCGAATAAGGTTTTTAAGGCTAATTTAGCTTCGGACATTGTTTGAATATTATCAAAGCGCGTTTTAATTCTTGCTTCTTCATCCGAATCCGAAATTTTCTGTTGTAAATCTTGAATTTGTACCGAACGCAATTGTAGATCATCTTGGATTGTTTTAACAACATTCTCATCAGCATCACCAGTTGAAAGTAATTGATTCAATTCTTTTTGTAGAGTAGCACGATCATCTAACAGGCCAGTTAATGTTGTTTTTGCTGCTATTAAATTTACATACAAATCGAATTCTTCTTTCATCCAGGCTGTTAATTTCTCTTCACTTTTAATATTTTTATTCGAATTATTCCGTTGTTGTCTTAATTGAAGGGCGTCTTTTAAACGTTTATTAACAGCAGCCGCTTCCTCGACTTTACGTTTCAATACATTCTGTTGTTTCTGATGCATCACTTGCATTTTAACAATTTCATTTTGTTTCTTTCGATCTTGTTGTTTCAATTTTATCAATTCACGTTCACGTTGTTGTTTCCAACGTTTGAAACGTTCATTCTCTTCGCGCATCGAACGTATCAATTTCACTTTAGTTTGTTTCATTTGCAAAATCTCCTTGTTTAATTGTTGTATTTTTTGTTCGTCTTTCTCTTTGAGTTTAATTAATTGCGATTGTTGGCGTACTTTTCGCATTAATTCTTGTATTTGTTGTTCTAATTCTTGGACACGTTTACGGCGTTGTTCGTTTAATGGATTCTGTTGTTGGCGTAATTGTTGCAATAATTCGTCTTTTTCTTTTTCTAATTGTCTTATTTTTTGTTCGTTTTCATTCATACCGTTATAATCGATAGCGTATTGATTATTTGTTAAAATATAATCAGCTAAACGTTGTTTTATAGCCAATTGTTTGCTTAATTCCTGTAAACGTGCATTTAATTCGATTTGGTTGTTTGTGTGCAATTCGTGTTCTTCATTAATTTCGTTAGTTGAGGTCGATAAACCGTGATCTTCACTTGAATTCATACTGGCTTTTTCTTCATGATCTTTCAATTCTAATTCGATTTTCTTTTGCTCATTGTTAATATCGTTAAATTGTTTTTGTAATTGTTTAAATTTCGATAATGCTTCGTTACATTGTTCGAAATTATTACAATCAATATTTTTACAAAATTCATCAAATATTGAATTGTAATTCTCACGTAATTCTTTAAGTTTCTTAAACAGTTCTTCATTGGCATTTTGTAGTATTACAATACGTTCTAATAAATTCATATTATCGTTAAATGCCGAGGATAATTGTACCGTTAATTCCCGATTTTTACTTTTGATTTCTAAATTCTGCTTTTTTAAATTATCGATTTCTATTGGCGATACTATCGGACCGCCTTGTGCCAAAATCTGCAATTTCAATTCTTCCACTAAACGTTTCAATTGTTGTATTTGTGTCGATTGTGGATCTTGATTGATAACCGGTTTATTTTGTATTTTACGCGCCCTATCAGCATACCGTAATGTTGATAAAGTTTCATCATAATTATAATCAGCCGGACTAACACAAGCTATCATTAATGTTATACTATTACCACCTAAACTATCTTTCAATAATCGCGTTAAATTACTATCACGATACGGTATAAAATTGTTTTGTTGTTTTCGATCACCTAACGCCGATATTACATTACCCAAAACTAATAAACCTTTATTTATATTAATGCCTTCTTTAAATGTTGTTCCAACAGCGCCCGTTTTCTTCGATCTTTCCGATCCGGCCAAATCAACTAAATGCAACTTTGCAGTCTTGCTGTTATTACTGAAATCAATAAAAATTAGTATTATCGAAGATTATTAATATCGGATATACCAGTCGGTTTTGTGGGTTAAATTTAAAATTATGGTAAAAATTGCATGGCTTCTTGAACTGGTAGCATTCATATTTGTCGCACCTGTTGCCCTACCGGCTGATCCGCGTGATAGAATATTGAAAACATCATTAGGAGTAGTGACCGGGATTTGAGTCAGGCCAGGTATCATAATTCCTGAAATTTAATCAAAACTATTAAATTCTATTTCAAAAAAACAAGTAAAAGATATAAAGCCCTATTGTTTACAAATTGTTGGAGTAATTGAAGCCGAAATTTCAAAAAATCACTCATATTTGAGGCAATATTGTTGTATCATCCCTTACAATCCCCCATGATGGTGTAATTGGGTAATTTTACCTTTATTGGGGTCTTCACGGATGTCCAAAATAGTCTGTTCCTTGCTCTTCTCCGATAACAAATCGTACAAATTTTCTTGATATAATTCAATAAAAGCAACCGAAATACTGCTTTCGTAATCGTTTAACATTTCGATTTTATTAAAAATATCGTTAATAGAACGGGGAATCACACCGACATTACTATCACCGTTCTGATAGCCTGTACCCATGGTGTAAGTTTTACCAGAACCGGTCTGGCCGTACGCTAGAATCGTTACATTGTAACCGTTATATAGATTCTCGATCATTTCTTTAACCGAATTCTCATATAATTCATTCTGGTCGCTGTTTTGGTCGAAAATATAATTGAATGTGAAGGCCTTATCTTGGGCATTTTTGAAACGGACTTGTTTTATCGGCGTGAAAGCTTCTAGAATATCAACACAGCCTTTTTCTAATTCTGATAAGACCAAAGGACGGATACGGACAGCTACACGTACAGTTTTATCGTCAGACATCTATCAAGAAAAAGTCAGAAATTAATCGAAATATAGAATAAAACAGAATACTCACCCCAAAATACACAAAATTTAACGAATAATTTTAGAATACCCCCTTTATTAACACTTAAAAAAATTAATCTGTTTCGCTTTAATTCTTGTAGTTTTAATAACTTGAAAATTCAATAAGCACGTTTTAATAACTCAAAATAAATTAAACAATAAATAATTTAAATTACAGTTAAAAATTAATAATACTTTCCAATTGGAATTTACGAAACAGAATGCCGGTTATGATGGCCGTTTACTGTGAAAAATTTCAAAATTAACGGAAATTCTACGTGCACCAACGTAACAACACAAAAATCCCTAGACATCATTTTTACAAGAAATCAATTAAATACAAATATATGCAATAATATTGAATTATTTCCTGTTTTATTGATCTTAATTAATTGTTTTATTGAATTTTGCAATTTATTTCTCTATTTTGGGATAAATAATTCAACGGCAGCTGCTCTTAGGAACAAAAGTTTGCAATTTGCTTGTTAGATGTCGCTGTATTATTTTATAAATTGAGCGAATTTATATTTAATTTAGCAAAATTCGTGTATATTGGATATATTTACCTATAAATTGTGATTATTTTATTGTTTTGCGTAATTTTAGAAATAAAATTTACATATTTTAGAATGTTTGTAATTTTAATCTCAAATATAAATATCTAGTGGTATTAGTGAAAGTGTTGTAATTGACTAAATTAAAATCCCCTAAATTGTTTAAATTGGCGCGAATACTTTGTCATTTACAATAATTTCTAGGTTATGTGTTATTGTTTATTGTTAAAATTATAAAAATGTTGCAAAATTCTGTGAAATTTCGCCCTGAACGCGAACAAAAACAAGACAATACTCTACCAAATAACAGGTTCTAATAGTTTCAATTAAATTTAAATTTAAGATAATTTGTTGGTTTTATTAGGGAGGAATCTTCGGAAATCCGCCTGAGACAAGTGATTGAAAACGATCGTATCGACTCGAAATATGGGTTTGAACGTGTGCGAGACTACAACGAGAGAACTGGTTTTCTATTGAACATGCATTCTGTATAGTTTTATTGAGTGAAAGTTTTGGGCTTTGAAAGTTTATGAATTTTTCAAAATCCAAAAATCTACTCTTACTTTCCTTGTGATTGCTCTGTAATTCTAGGCCGAAATCCTGGATGAAGATAAACGCCTGATAGCAGCTGTTGATTTCTATTTTATGGAAGAGGATGGGACCCGTTTCAAAATATCGTATCCATTTATGCCGTACTTTTATCTATTAACAAAAAGCGAATTTATTCAAGAGGTGATGCAGTTTTTGACGAAAAAATTCACGGGAATTATCGGCAAAATTGAAACCGTCACCAAAGAAGACTTGGATTTGGTAATTTCACGTTAACAATTCGACAATTTCTTTAATTCAGTTATAATTTCAGCCGAATCATTTGATTGGTTTGAAACAGAAGTATATCAAATTATCGTTTTATAGCCAAACGGATTTAATAAAAGTACGTCGCGAGATTATCAAAGTTGTTAATAAAAATAAAGAGAAACAGAATTCTAACACTTACTATACGGAGATGTTAACGAATACTCTAACCGAAAATATGAATAATTCGGTTAAATTGGCAACAAGTGATCATATGGAGAATATTTTTGATGTAAGAGAATACGATATACCGTACCACACGCGTGTATCGATCGATTTAAAAGTGTTCTGCGGTAATTGGTATACAATCAAATGTAAAGATGTACCGTTAATACAATTACGTTCGGATATAATCGAACGTCCAGAACCGATCGTCTTGGCTTTCGATATAGAAACAACAAAATTACCGTTGAAATTCCCCGATGCCAATACGGATCAAATAATGATGATCTCTTATATGATAGACGGTAAAGGCTACTTGATAACGAATCGCGAGATTTTATCATCGAATATTGACGATTTCGAATATACACCGAAACCGGAATTTGAGGGCAAATTTAAAATCTTCAACGAACCGAATGAATTACAATTATTACAACGTTTCTTCGATCACATTCTAGACGTACGTCCGCATATTATCGTCACCTATAATGGTGATTTTTTCGATTGGCCGTTCGTTGAAACCCGAGCGGCTATTTATAATTTAGATATGAAACAAGAAATCGGTTTTTATAAAACAACAAATAACGTTTATTTCTGCCGTCCGTGTAGCCATATGGATTGTTTGAATTGGGTGAAAAGAGACTCATATTTACCAGTGGGTTCGCACAATTTAAAAGCGGTAGCTAAAGCGAAATTACGTTACGATCCTGTTGAATTGAATCCAGAAGAGATGTGCCCGCTAGCTGTATCGGCACCGCAAATTTTATCAAATTACTCCGTATCGGATGCTGTGGCGACTTATTATTTGTACATGCAATATGTACACCCGTTTATATTCGCTTTATGTACTATTATACCGTGCGAACCTGACGAAGTTTTGCGAAAAGGCTCGGGTACTTTATGCGAAGCTCTATTGATGGTAGAAGCCTTCCATTCGAGTATAATATTCCCGAATAAACAAGAAACAATATTGAATAAACTAACAGACGATGGACATGTTCTACTTGAAGAAACTTACGTTGGTGGTCATGTTGAAGCTTTAGAATCGGGCGTTTTTCGCGCTGATATACCGTGTAGATTTCGTTTAATACCGCAGGCTATCAATAATTTAATTGAACAATTACCGAAAACTCTACAACATGCGGTAGAAATTGAGGAGAATATTCCGTTGGATCAGGTTGTTAATTTGCAAGAAATCAAAGATGAAATTGTTGAGAAATTGGAGAAGTTGAAACAACAACCGATGCGTTTAGAACGGCCGTTAATTTACCATTTAGATGTCGGTGCTATGTATCCGAATATTATTCTAACGAATCGTTTACAACCCTGTTCGATTGTTGATGAAACTATGTGTGCTGCTTGTGATTTTAATAAACCGGGAGCGAATTGTCAGAGGAACATGAAGTGGATGTGGCGGGCTGAATATAGTAATTCTATTTCTGAATACAAGATAAATCAAAGGGGTGGCTTATTAAAGAATTCTAACTGATGGAAAATTCGGAAATTTGGTGTGCACCTGTGAAATTGAAGCACAAACTAGGGATTTTAGTTGGAGTATTTCAGCCGCTTTTCAAGCTGGAATATCTCTTATTTTAAACGAAACACCATATATTTATTTACTCGGTTGGATAGAGAAAATAATTCTGTATCGAACAGTATTACTATCGCCAATATCTATCTAATAATTTTTTAGTTATTTAAAATTTTCAATTTGAACTTATTTTTCATTTGGAATAAAATATTAAAACATAG
>JACDRP010000880.1:0-19400 GCA_013841185.1 Hycleus phaleratus | reverse complement strand
TCATGTTATTAAAGGCCATTTCATTTTCATCGTAGAATCTAAATATGGAATAAAAATATATCATTGCATTTAAAATACGAAATTAAATTTATATTAAAAATTCAATTTTAGTAACATTTGCATTGTAAAATTTAAGTTGGCAATACAACAAAATAACGCACGCCAACTAGAGAGAGTACATTGAAGAAAGTTCGTTCGATACAATACTGACAATAAATACGTTCATAAATATAACAATTATTTTACAAAACAACCGAAAATGATCAAGTATCAATAAAGTAATCAAAAAATAATTAAATCATTGATTTATATATCATTAATTTACCAAAATATATTCCCATAGTGTATACAACCAACAATACAAATATTAGTTCAATATTTTAAACTAGATGGCATTAGTTGACACAAATCCGTTTTTTAATAGGTGCTAGTCGTAATTATACCCTAATTAATTATAACAACTTTCATTTATGTTGTAACAAAATTCATCAAATCTCTAATCTAATCTTATCTAATTTATTTACAGAATGTCTACAATATACCGATAATTGAACGCGCATGTACATTAATTATGCAACAGGACATTGAGAATACAAAAGAAAAAATAATTCGATTTTAATTGTTAAAATTAAATTGAACACCTTTTAGAAATATTAACAAAAGATTGAATGATTAATAAATTAAATCTGGATAAATATTGGAGTCTCGATTAGTCATTTTTTCAGTGGAAAAATCCAAAAAGAAAATCATACTTTCAAGGTTAGTCTGTATATAATGGAAAGTATGTGTGGATTTGTATGTGTGCTCTTTGGTGTTGTATCAAAAATTCAATTATTTTTTTCGCACTGATAACAAACTTGTCGTCAACAGAATGACCTTTTATCGTTTCATACGATTGGTCTTCGGAACGTTTGTCGTAATTTGATTGGTAGTAGAATTTATTTATTCATATGTACAAAGTTTTGTTGTTATTGTTACAGTAAAAATCATACGCGTGACAACACTAGTGGACGTATTCTGTTAATAAATCTACAAAATTTTCGATTCGTTATCAATAATCAACAACTAGAACAAATTATCAATAACAATTTGGATAAATCAAAGAAAATGCCATCGAAAAACAAAAAAGTTTGCATTGTTGGTAGTGGAAATTGGTAATTATCACTATTTGTTAATTATAACATTCAATTTTATTTAAAATATACAACTATATGTCAAGGTTAGATAATTATAACGAAATATTTGTTTGTCAATTACAGGGGCACAACTATTGCGAAAATTGTCGGTAGTAATGTTACGAAATTATCAAATTTCGACAATACTGTTACTATGTACGTTTATGAAGAAATGATCAATGGAAAGAAATTAACCGAAATTATCAACGAACAACATGAAAATGTTAAATACTTACCCGGACATAAATTACCGGAAAATGTTGTAAGTATCGCCGACCAAATTTGATTTAAATCGAATCTGATTAGCGTTTTTCCAATGATAAAGGTAGCCGTACCGGATGTAGTGGATGCTGCAAATGAAGCCGATATTTTAATATTTGTAGTACCACATCAATTCATTCGAACTTTATGTTCGACACTTTTAGGAAAAATCAAACCTACAGCTGTTGGTTTATCATTAATTAAAGTAAATTTTAATAATTAACAAAATTCGCAATTAAATTAAATTAATTTAAGGGTTTCGATCGTGCTGAAGGTGGTGGTATTGAATTAATCTCCCATATAATTGCACGCCATTTAAAAATACCCTGTTATGTATTGATGGGTGCTAATTTGGCTAATGAAATAGCCGATCAACAATTTTGCGAAACAACAATCGGTTGTCGTGATACAAAATTGAAGACAATATTGAGAGATTTGATACAAACGGAATATTTCCGGGTTGTTGTTGTTGATGATGAAGATACAGTTGAAGTTTGTGGCGCTTTAAAAGTACGTAAAATTCTATTGTTTTATAATCATTGGCTAATTTCCAACAAATTACACAATTTACGCGACTTACTTTTTTTTAATCAACTCAAATCGATTATTTTTAGAATATTGTGGCATGTGGGGCCGGTTTTGTTGACGGTTTAGGTCTTGGTGATAATACGAAAGCGGCGGTTATACGTTTAGGTTTAATGGAAATGATAAAATTCGTTGATGTTTTCTATCCAGGTGGTCAATTGGCTACATTTTTTGAAAGTTGCGGTATTGCCGATTTAATAACCACCTGTTATGGTGGACGAAATCGTAAAGTTAGTGAGGCTTTTGTTAAAACTGGTAAATCAATTAAACAATTAGAAGATGAAATGTTGAATGGACAGAAATTACAAGGTCCATTCACTGCTGAAGAAGTTAATCATATGTTGAAATTAAAAGGCATGGAAGAACGGTAATTAAACAAATTTAAAAAAAATGATTAATTAATTAATTTATGGTGGTAGATTCCCGTTATTTACAGCAATACATAAAATCTGTATTGGTGAGAAGAAACCAACTGAATTTATTGATTGCATCCGGAATCATCCCGAGCACATGTAAGTGGTGCTGATAAATTGCCAAACAAATTTTTCTATCAAATTTGTATATAACGTAATTGTTTTGACTTAATTTACTACTAATTTAGGGAAACAAAACTAGTACAAAACAACTAACGTTATAGTAGTATTGTTGTTTAACTAAAAAAAAATCAAAAGAAAGTGTTGAAACTAATTTTTTTTATTATTTTTATATATTCCAGATATATCCCGAAGAAAATTTCCTTCCAGTAGAAATCCTATAAACCCCCATTGTCCTGATTTAAAATTATCGTCAGTTATTTGAATAATTAATAAATGATTTTGTTTTAGGGATAATAAATACGTCCGTAGTAAACTATAATTTCATTTTTTTTTTAATATTAGAAATAATAAAAATTAAAACCCTAATCTACCCTTATATTTATGTATTGTACCGAATTTGTGTTGGTTTTATTTTTAATGTCCTAAAGACTGAGTTTACTGCTATTTTTAATTACTAATCAATAATAATAATGATGATAATAGATTAGTTTGTTTGATTTTTGATATAATCATATCCACGAGTCCTTCAATATTTAATAATTACTCTTTATTTACAGGGTAAGATAGATTATGGAATCAAAATCAATTATTATTATCATTTAGTAATTTATAGTTAAATTGTTATCAATATTTGTAATTTAAATGTTGTATAAAATAATAGAGAGATGTTTAAAATCACAAGACAGATTTGTTTTTTAATACTCTTATCACAGAAATATCTTTACCAAATATGGACCTTATATACAAATTATTATTAATAATAATATAAAATAATTACTTTATAAACAAACTTTAAAATTGAATTAAAAGCTATTTAAAATCGACCGAAATGAGATTGCACAAATATTCAGTTGTCTATTGTTAATTTTACTTATTATCGATATGTTAAAGAAATTATTGCTCCGATACACTAATTTAAATAATAATAATAATTGTAATAATATTGATAATTAAAATATAAAAAAGAACACACAATCACAACAGTTCTATAATTTTCGTCGTTTTATAGGATGAACGTTTAATTATAGGAGATCCCTAATTATATTTATAGAATATTTTTAATTACCACTACCACCATCCGATTTACTTATATTATCACCATCTTTAACTAAATCCCTTGAACCGAACGGACTTGCCATACGTTGATAATGCGGTTTTAATGTACTTATAGGTCGTGTATAATCTAAATGGTCATATTCGAGCTCTAAAATTACACAAAAAAAAAAAAAAAAATTAAAACTATTCTAATTAAACTATATATAGAAAAACTACTAGCTTACTTATTTCCAATATATGATAATACCTGATAGCGTTGTTAAATATTTTTATTGATTATTGTAAAATAAAATAAATTGTACGTACCTATATCTTTCTGTTTGATTTCATCATAAACATGATCTAATTTATCGTCAATACTGTGATAAATATTTGGATTTGTTGCATCAGCATCGCGATTTTTTAATGCTTGTAATTCATCAGTTGTATAAGTTGTTGTTGTTGTTGTTGGTAGATCATCATCATCAGTTGAACAACATGCAACACCTAAACGTGCACGTTCTAAATTTGTATTTGTTGGTTTATGTAAATTATTACGAATTTGTTTCGAATTATTTAATAATTGTTCATTATCACGTTTACCATTTGTTTGATATGAATAAACTGGATTATCGAAATGGTTACGATCTAAAATTTAACATTATAAATTATATCGGATATAATACGGTAATGTAGCTTTATTCATATTTTATTAAAAAAAACGGTAACAAATAGTGGATGGTAAATTTAACTTGTTTTTTTTTGCAAAAGAAAAAAAAACTAGTTCAAATTTACAATAATTGAGAAATTTGCCAATTTTCGAATAAAGCTACGACACTCGGTAAGAAAAGCAACTGGAAAGAGATAAAATATGGTTGATTAAAAGTGAATTACCAATAGGATCGGCAGTGTATTGTACATGAGCAATTTCATTTTTCAAATTCGATACACGTCTTCTATAATAAATAAATATTAAACCGGCTGCAACTAATGCAATTATAGCAACTAATACACCAGCTATAGCACCATTATAATTTGAATTTGTATCATCAGTTGAACGATTTATTATACCAAGTACAATTGGTTCATCACAATTTTCACCACTAAAACCATGTCGACATGCACAACCAATAGCAGCATGACATATAAAATTATCATTTTTACATTCACATGGTGTCATACAATGATCACCATAATAACCTTCCGGACATACTATAATAAAATTATTAATTATTGTTATTTAAATTAAAATAAAATAGAATTACTTTCAGTGCATTGTGTACCAGTCCAACCGGGTTTACAACGACAAACACCATCATTTCGTCGACATTCACCACCATTTGAACATTTACAATGTTGACTACAATTCATACCAAATCTACCTGGTTCACATGGTATAGCACAATTTTTACCAATCCAACCGGGTAAACATTGACATTCACCAGTAACATGATGACAATCACCACCATTTTTACATGAACAATTTTGTTGACAATTTCTACCAAATGTACCAACTGGACATGGATGTTCACATGTTATACCAATATAACCAGGTGGACATAAATATTCACCAGTTATATGATCACATGTTTTATTACTAATTATTATATTATTATCGGGACATTGTTGTTTACAACCAATACCATAATAACCAATATTACATGGTTTTGTACAATCTATACCTTGCCAACCACGGGCACAATAACATTGACCAGTTTCCGGATCACATGAACTATTATTTTTACATATACAATCATTTTCACATTTTGCACCCCATTTACCGTCCGGACAATGTGTTTCACAACGGACACCTGAATAAAAATACACAAAATTCAATCTATTTCTTTAAAAAACAAATAAAATCAAACACTAATGCTATAAATAAAACTGATATACCTTTCCAATTTGGTTTACAATAACATTTACCACTGATTGGATCACAACCAATATGATGACCATCTTCACATTGACATGTTTGCATACAATCCTGACCGAAATAACCAAATTCACATTTAATTTCACAATATTTGCCTGTAAATCCTGCTCCACAGGTACAGGTGCCTAATTAACACAACAAAACAAGCGTGCAAAACGATACAATTAAAACAATCATGCAATATTATGGGTAAAATTCCTACACGGATAGTCTATCGTCAATTCCATATAAAATATATAGTATCGTTCAAGTCTGATAATTCGAAAACGGTAACAGATATCGAAATGGTAAATGGCTCATTTTATTCTAAANTATAAAAATCTACCGTATGGGTTGTGTAACAAAACAAGTATATTAAATTTATTTCGTTGATTAGAAATCGCAAGACAAGTCACACCTTTTGGAAGAATAACGACCAAATTTATTGAAAAACGGAGGGGAACTGCTCACAGACTATATCGAAATAGGAACTAAACCCTTAAACTACCATTTGTTTCACTAAAATAGTCTTAATTTCAAATTTGTGGACTTATAAAGAATTCCATATGGAATATTTTAACAAAATTTGTACCGTATAGCTCATCGAAAAGTTAGTCTATAATATCACGTTTTTTTAAAACGAGTTACAAGCATAAAATATTCCAAAAATGCTCAACATTTTTTTTCGTTTTTCTCTGGACTAACTTCCGGTTCAAATTTTGGTAAAATTATCTCGAAGAATTCTCATATAAATCTTTAAAATATTTTTAAAATAAGCCCATCAATTCCAAACTATTTAAATGAAACATATTATTTAAAATAAAAATAGAAACTAACCATTTTGTGGATTACAAGAAGCACCATTTTTACAAATACATTTCTCATTACATTGTTTACCATAAGATCGATTACTACAAGGTCGATCACAATGTTGACCTTCCCAACCATCAGTACATTGACATTGTCCAGTTTCTGTTGAACAATTTGCACCATTTTTACAATCACATTTTTGTTGACAATCTTCACCAAATGTATATGGTGGACAATTTTCACCACAATCTAAACCAGTAAAACCCGGTGGACATATACATGTACCATTAATTGGTGAACATTTTGCATTATTTTTACATTGACATTTGCCTTGACAATTTTTACCAAATGTTAATATTGGACATGGACGTGAACAATCTTTACTATTCCAACCAGATTTACATTGACATTCACCAGACCATGGATGACACATTTCTGTATTATCTTTTGTACATTCACATGTATGTTGACATTTTGGTCCCCATAAACCATCTGGACATATACGTTGATCACATAATTTACCTGTCCAACCTGGTTGACATGTACATTTACCATCAATATAAGAACATTGTGCATTATTTTTACATTGACAATTTAATGTACAATTTAAACCGTATGTATTATCAGGACATGTATCTAAACAACGATCACCTATAAATCCAGGTAAACATTCACAATCACCAGTTATATGATGACATGATGCACCATTATAACAATCACATGGTTGTGTACAATTATCACCCCAATAACCATATGGACAACGATTTGCACAAACTAAACCAGTCCAACCGGATTTACAGAAACATTCACCAGTTTCTGGATCACATGTACCGTTATTTTGACAACGACACTCTGATCTACATTCAATACCATGTGTACCTCTCGGACATAATCGATCACACCTACAATTTAATATAATTAATAAATAATATGGAAATTAATAATAAAAATTACAATGGTCCTGTCCAGCCGCTATAACATAAACATTCACCAGAAACATGATCACATTCACCATTTTCACAGCGACATCTCTCCGAACAATCTTGTCCATAAGTACCACTAGTACATTTTTGTTCACAATGAATACCAATCCAGCCTCTAGAACACCGACATTCACCATTGAAAGGATCACAAGTTGAGTTATTTTGACATTCGCATTGATTTTGACATTCACGACCCCATAAACCTTTCGGACAAGCTATAATAATTCAATAAATTCAATAATAATTCGAATTTTTTTAAATAAATTCATTTACAAATATCACAATACGGCCCACCATAACCTGTTTCACATAAACATTGATCTGGTGCTATACAAGTACCATGGATACAATCTTTTGAACAGATTGGAAGACAACGATCTTCACTATTACTTCTCGTATAGCCTTTACAACATTCTTCAACTGGACGAAATTTAACTAAATTTTGTATACGATAAACAGTTTTATGTTTGATTTTATATTTAGAACAACGGGGTGGAAAATTTAAACACCATACATACTCGCGGACTTGATACGGTTGTTCTTCTGATACACGTACAGTTGTTGTATAACTGTAATATTTATAAAATTATTGTGTTAAAATACGACTAGAAGTCGGTAAAAAATGGGAAATTTTGATGGAAGATTTCTTGTTCATTTTTTAATAGAAATTCAAGTTTTTAGGCTTGTTCGAAAGAGCACAAGTTCCATATATTTTTGGAAAATAAAATAATACAAAACTCAAAATCAACTCCCATATACNATGATAATTTTGTATTTATTAGTATATGGGAGTTGATTTTGAGTTTTGTATTATTTTATTAATTAAATCCCATATTTAGAGAAAAAATGGATTCTTGGTTTTTAAATATAATTTTTGGAAAATATGGAAATTTTAACATTTGAAAAACTTACGATTCTTGTCTGATACAAACATTAGGACCGGATAATAATCCATAACAATTCGCTAATATTACAACAAAAATTAAATATTGTAACATTTTATCTTCTTTATTTCTTAATTATTAACCAATTGAACCATAAAATCGAGTTTTATATAATTATTTTCGTCTATTGTAATATTTCCGTCCTATTTGACATGATAATAGTGATAAGAAAGTTCATCTCTGTAACATAAAAATGATAATTAAAACAATAGTTATATACAGAAAATAATTGTGATGATTACACTACAATTTCATTGTTATTATTGTTGGTAAAACTAAGAAAATAGGAAATGGAAAAGAGTACTTTGTACAGACACAAGGACGTATTTTTAAATTTTTAGTAGTGGAAATAATGTAAAGAAACAGGACCGTATTTTGAGATTTATAGTGAAAATTACAATGAACAAAGTACGATATAAAAATCGCAATTGCAATTTTCTTTGTTCTACTACAAATAAACTTGACTTTGTTTTGTATATAGAATCAAAGTAGAATTAACCCTAATTGTTTTTTTTTAAACTTATTATTTGACAATGAAACTGGGTGTATATAGAAAACGACATTGAGTTTCTAATAATAAACACCTAAATTTTGTTAGAGAATATTTAGCGAAATTTCCAACTTTATTTACGGTGTTATCATATCAACAATATTGTTGATAAATTAATTTAAAAAAACAATATTTACATTATTATCCTTATCTATAATTATATTTAAGATGTACATATTTTTCCTTAATAAATATACGATATTATTATAAATGAATCATAATTTTTTTCAATACAAATATAAAAGAATGAACATATGGAAATTTACTTGTTGTATTTAACATTAAGTTAGTTTAGTTAAAAATAAGAGAAATATCATTGGTATTTTAAATCGAAATTAAAGAAAATAAAATGGAAACCTTGAAACAATTTTGACTCATTCTCGATTTAATACCTTATTGTTATCGATTTAAAGAACAATTACATTTACCTATTATTATAATTAACAATTAAATGAGTCAAAAATTATTTATTTGAATTTTTTATTGATTAGAAATAATCTAAAAGTCATATTTTCCAGGAATTTTCAATAATAATAGTTGAAATAAAGACAATATTTTTCAAAAAATACAACAATAGAACTACAGGAACTGACGTTAATATAATTACCATAAAATATCACGAAATTATTTGCGACTTTCTATGATTTTTACTCATAATCATAATAATATCATCATTGTGGTTTATTCCCCTTTAAAGATTAATCCAATTTATCTTAATTGGACACAATTCCAGAAATTGTACACACACAAAAAAGACAAAAGAAACCACCAAATATAATTTGTATTATCACAGAAAAACTTTAGAAAGTTCTAGGATTCTTAACGTTTAACACAAAAACAACGTTATGCAAAAGATAAATCGTTTAATTTTCAAATAAATCGACGATAATTAATAACACCATAATTTCCGGTGTTAATTATTTTATAACTAGCCTGATTCATAGAAAATTAGAATTTGATAAATTTCTATTTGTTTATTTATTTATTTTCGTTAATCTAATGAATTAATTATAAACCAAAATGAGTCATCATTTGAATAGAATGACTCCCAATTAAATTAAATAAAAATAAACAAACACTAGTTGATGATGATTATCAAAATAACAGCATCCTCATCCTTCTCAATTGATAAAAACAATATCGATTAATATTATTATAATAGTGAGGGTGGTGTTTGTGTAATTTTCCGGATATTTGATCAGGAAATTAATAATTTTCCATTCTAATAATTTTTAGGGCGATATAATTACGTGTAGTTTTAAATTTTTAATGTGCTTGTAATATAAATTTTCTCAGAATTATTGAGAAATTCTAACATGTGTAATGCAATATTAGAACTATAAACAAAAAAATTGCTGAATATTCAATAAAAAAAAGATATGTTTTAAAATTTTTATACGTTTTAATCTAACAATAAATTTAAAATAGCACACTTTAGATTAGATTAATCAATTATTGTCCTTTTACATTTTTAACAATTTTGTATAATTTCTCTAAACACCCGGAAAATCCAGAATTTCTATTATTATTAATTGAAATTTTATCAATTTTAAGTTGGTATTTATCATAGAATTCGTAACACTTTCACCATTTCCGCGTATTAATTAATTAATGTCAAAGATCTTTAAATTACACGTATCGAAAAAGGACACGTTTATATTGTCTAAGTTCGTCATAATTACAAAATTAACACTTATTATCGTGTTAACAACACACTCCGAAATTGGTTTGAATTAAATGAAGTACGGAAATGCAACAATTGGCTATTTTGTACTGTAGGTTCATATTTTACTAAATTTCACTTCAACGTACCAATCAATCTACGACACTTCTTAATCAACTACCCAAAATAGGTGAAATACCGTTGTATAATCCTCGGAATAGTTCAATGATTTCAATTTGAAAAAATACAGGTGTTATCTTTATTTGAGCCAGATAAAGTACCTGTTTTTCTGTAAACACGAATAAAACCGAGGAAATAAGGAATGCAGTTTGACCTGTACGCTCCAGAAAAAAAAGTAGAGGACATACAAACAACAAAGGGCAGTACCCTCGAATCAAAACAACATTAACATCTGATAAAACAGACCCACATTTATATCAGTACCCGTATATTTGAGATATTATCATTATTATTATCATCAATATCGTCATCATTATTAACACCAATTATATTCGAAAGAAATATAAATAGGAAGTCTTGTTGTTGGTTCGACACAATTACAAACAACCGTTAAGTGTTAAATATCTAGAACGCTGGATTTTTTTTTGTTTTTTTTCACCGTGATTTCATTGTTATTAATTGAATCCAATTATTGTAAAAATTATGAATAAATAAAAAAAATAACTTACCTTATATTTAAAATATTGTAAATTATTTGTAAATAATAAACAATTACATAATTATTAATTAAATTAAAGAATTGTTAAAATTATTAAAAATAAAACGCAACTTAAAAATAATTCGTAAAAATAAACCTCCACTTACGACAACTGAAAACGAACTGAAGAAAATGGGGGATGAACAAAATCAAATCACTATAACGCATGCGCGTTGCGATTTTTCCGAAAAAAAATTCAAACAATTTATAATTAATAAAATTAATTAACCCATCGATTTGTTATTAAAATAAATTAATTTTAATTTATTATAAATACAGAAAATACCTGGTTTTTTTGTTATTTTAATCGATTTTATTCGCATTTTTGTTTAGTGTAAAATTAAAATCCCTAGATCAGGATAGGTAAACAATGGCGTTCACTTACCGATATAATATCGGTGGAAAATTATAAAACTCCAATTTTGTTTAAGATACAACAATAAAAAATATTTGAAATAATTTAAGCTTAAAATCGCTTATTTTATTGCAATTTTAATTAGTTTAAAGCCCGTAAAATTGTTTGAATGGCTACGTTACGCCAATGACAGATAATCTCACTGTCGCCAACTTCGAGAAAATTAAATTAAATTTTAAAAACTAATTGATTATAGAAGATGCGACAATTTAATTTTAATAAATTATCAATAAATCGCCATGAATTATTCAATTCAGTGGGATAATTCAAATAATAGCCGCAATTTATATTTAAAATAACTGTAAAACTGATGAGGATTTTTGTTTCGTCAGGTTGGTGATAACTGTCAAATTCTAGGTTAGTTTCCGTTTTAGAGGTTAGTTTAAAAATGAGTATTAAGCAGAAAATTAAGAAAGAAAAATCGAAATTATCGAAAATCTCGCTAAAATCCGATAGTGATGATGATGGTGATGAACGTGAATTATCCTACTATGTTAACGATAGGGTTAAATTAATGAAGCAAGTATTGAAAATTATTAAACCGAAAAAAATCAAAAGTATGGCACCGGATAGTATCAAAGTATAAACAATTTAATTAAATATTGAATAAAACAATTAAATAAAATCGTTTGTAGGATCTCGATATAGAAGAAATAAATTCGATGCTATTAGAAGAATTATTAGGAATATCGAATAAACGTTTAAAAGATATTTTTAATGGTAAAAATTTGGATGAAGAGAGCAGTTCAACGACTGATGAAGATAAACAACCAATTGATGTTATCTCATTAGATGATATTACCGATGATGATTTCGTTATTAACGTTGATGATGGTGATAATGATAATAATAAAAATAAAAGAAAACGTAAAATTAAAAAAGAAGATAATACAACAAATAAAGAGACCGCAACTACTGAAGAGAATCTAATGAGTGTTCTTGAATTGTTAGAATTACAAGCAAGAGCACGTGCTATACGATCACAATTATTATTAGAGAATGCACGAAAAAATGAGGAAAACAACGATAAAACTGAAAACAAGAATGATAATAATAATGATGATGATGAGGATGCTGTTATCATCGAATACCCGAAACAGGATGAAATTGTGATAACGTCAAGTGATTCAGAATGCGATAACGATAAACAACAAGAAAATGAAATACCGGAAATACCAATTGAAGAAATTAACGGAAAGAAAATTAAATTAATTCGCGATAGAATTGTTTCAACTGAAGAAAACCAACAAACTGATAATAATGTTGAACAAAAAGACAATAATGATAAAGAGACGAATACTACAAATCAAAATATGGACGATACTATTGTTATTAATATCGATGAGAATGATTTAATTAATTGAATTAATTGATTTTTTTATTACAAAACAAGTATCGAAACCATTTTTACACCTAAATCCTATAATTGAAGAAAAATATAAGAATTACAATCGAGATAATCGACTTTGTATACCGCGTAAAACATTAACTAATTGGTCGGTATTTGGTTTACTGTACAATATCGATAAGATACTCGCTACAGTGTCCTGGCATTGTGATATAATCTTCCTTCTATAAAACAATTATAACAAAAATATTGCGATTAAATAATATCGATCGATTAAATTGCAATTTTTCGATAGCATTACAATCACAATCGGTGTAATATAGGCAACCAACTATTAGTATGTATTAATAGTTAATAATTGGTTGCCTATATTGCACCATACTAATGAAAAATCACAACTTAGCCCATCACTATTAACTATACTTACTTTTGTACATTATTGTACGATTCGTGATCATTCAAAAACGATGTAATCAAAACAGCAATCGCTTCAAATAGATGAAATTCATTCTCTTCTTTCTGCCAAATTTGTACTTCACTTATTGTAGCAATTAAACGATTATAAATCTCTAATAATACATCAATTGGTAATTCCATCGATACGAAAGCTAATGGTACTAATGATGTATCAGCTTTTAAATATGTTGATAATTGTTCTAATTCCGATATTAGGAAATTTAATGGGAAACAATGATTAGTAATACCGCATTGTCGTGCAATTTGTTTAACTTTTGCTAAAATCTGTGATAAACGATTATTTGGTGTACCGGTACTAATTCGTACTTCACGTCTTAATATATTCTTCCATATACGTTCAACTAGATTCTCATCCATATAACCGGCACAATTAATTATTAATAATTGACATTCCCATAATTCGAACGGTTCAGCGAAGTTTTCGTACAACTAGAAAATTGCATTTTTTTACTCAAAATTCAATCATTTCGATTTGTTGGGTTATTTTGTGGAAATTCGAGTTAGAAATGAAAATCTAGAAGCTAGAATTTTCCTCCTAAACTCAGACTACATTATCTTGTTTTCCATAAATATATAGAGTGAGTTAAGTGGTTGGCCTATTAGACGTATAACGAGTTCTAATTGATGAAAGNCAATTTTAACAATAGAATTTCACACAAAATTTTCTGAAAGCTTATTTATATATGAAGACCTGCACCTTCAAGAGTTATATGCGGAAAATTTGGTGAAAACATTTCCATCTAATAAAAATAATTGTATTGAATCCGATACTATGGACTTTAAATTTTCTAATTTTTCCGGAAAAATGCGCCAATAAGAGAAAAATTAAATTTCAATAGTAACTCAAAATTACCCCAAAAATTCCCCAACAAACCGAAACGATTGAATTTTGAGTGGAAACTAGAAATCTTCTATCAAATTTCCTCTTTATCCGATCGTTTAACAAAAATTAAAGAAATACCTGTGAAATTTGATATAAATCCGTATTTAAAGCATTAATAGCCTCCTCAACATTTGGATGGGTGTCTTTTAAAGTTGTTAGATTCTCCAAAATCTGCTCTTGTACTTTTGCCACTTCCATTTTATCTTCTAAATCACGAAGAAATACACCAAGATAGGGGGCATATCCAACTTTATCGCTCCTCATACACATTATAGCACGAGTTAAATATTCCAAACGATCTTTCAATTGCAACGATGGCCTAAAATAAAATAAAACTCGAATAAAATACGACAAATAATCGACGAATTTACCCCGATTTTGACGATAAACTATCGAGAATCTTTGCAGCAGCAGCGTGATTATTATTATTCTCATAATATTTCCACAATAAATCGATCACGTTGATATTATCAGGCTGCATTTGTGATGTATGTAAAAGATACGTTTCCAAAGACGGATTATTTACTTTAATTAGATCGTTAATCATATGTTTTGACATCATCCAATCGTACAAAGCTACATGTAGAATTTCGTCTGGATATTCCAAAATTTCGTTAATTATCTTCATTACCTACCAAAAAAAATCACTAGAATTAACCAGCAAATTATTTCATAACTCACTATTGTTTTAGTTTCTGAACTACTCGTAATAATTTCCGAATTGTTAATATTCAAACCAGCCGGATTCTCGCAATATAAATCATCCAACATATTAAAAATTTCCTTATAAATACTCATCCGTTTATGGAAAATTTCTTGTCCTTCTTGATCACCAATTATCGTTGTTGTATTCGCCGATGCTGATTCTTTATAAAAATGTCCAGCTATATTGTCCGGATCGATTTTCTTTGCACATGTTGTACACAAATCAATAACAGCACTATAAGCTTTCAATAAAACGAATTGTTTACAAATTATCGGTAGATTTAAATTTGGTGCTATTGATTTGCATAATTGTAAAGCTGATTGTAACATCTCCTCTTTTTCGTCAAGATTCGTTAATGTTTTTGTTGATTTTAATAATTCGTTTGCTTTCGAAAATGTTGCATCTTCAATTCTATATAATAATGGACAAATTTCGCGTAATTTATTACTAATAGAATCAATACTGGCGTCATCATTTAAATAATTATCAATCAATGTTGTTATTAATGATGTACATAATTGATGGCCGTATAAAAATAGGTCTTTGAAAGTTGTATTTTGTAGGATTTCTTGTTGTTGTAGCGGTAATTGATTGATTAAAATATGGAATTGGTGTTCGCATAAAATCTTCCATAAGCCGATAACTTGACAACAATGACTCGTAAATATTTTCAAACTGTTTAATGATGAACGTTCTTCGATTTGTGCATCTTGTATTGTTGCATTTAAACGATCTTGTTGAAATGATACAATTGTTGTATCACCAACTGATAATTGGGTGTTTGTTAATAAGAAATTATGTAAAGTTGTTAAACAATTCAAAATCCATTTACAACAATCATTCGATACGCTACTAGTATTCTAAAAATTAACAATTAGAAATTTTACCGATAATTAAACTAAGCGAAATTCTCGATTTTGATGATTTTTGTGTTTCATTAAACATTAATATCTCCGAAACTATTACAACTAGAGGATCGAAATTTTGAATTCAAATAGCCCAAATTATATAATTTAGGTTAAAATTTGTAGAATTGAATTATCTTTCAGCGTTCACCTGAAATTAGCTTCTATTTCAGACAATTTTCAAACCGTAATAAATAACCTAAATTTAATTGAACACCCTGATTCTTTAACGATTAGAAACAGACTAAATCGAACTGTATTATTCCTTATATCTATTTTTAATAATTTTTCAGTAATTCAAGATTTTCAATTTCGATCGAATTGAAAGAAAATACTAAAACATAGAAGGCTCAGACAAACAACTTTCAATTCAATTGTCAGTCATAATAATTATTATTTCGGAATTTCTAATAAAAAATATTAGCGAAATTGATAATTAATTAAATTAGAAATAATTCGATTCTTTCTTTTCCTGTAAAAATCGTTGAAATTGCTGAAAAAATTGTAAAATATTTAAAATTAACCTCAATATTACTGTCATTTTGCTAAGCCTTCTTTGCATTATTAAATCATAGACAACTAGATACGTGGAGAAATTGAAAATTACCGAAAATTTTATAATTTCCACCCCTCTATAACCCCAATTGTCTAGTTTTTGAACCACAAAACTTAAATTGTTATCGTCAATTCCAATTTTCTCCGTTAAACTTCAATACTGACACAAATAACAGAACAGACCCTTTAGAATAACAATCATCAAAATTGAGAATTTCAATAAACGTACAATTGTAGTTTTCGAATCGATAACAATCTTCTCGATACATTTCCGATTCCAAATTGGCCGTAAAATCCGCCCCAAATACAAATATAAACCATTATGTTTCGATGAAAATATATAAGGACTATTTAGATCGAAACCTGAACGGTTTGTGTAATTCTGTTGGTATTGTGGTAGTGGTGTTGATACTAAATTCGGTGCAAACATCGATCCTGCAACTATACAAACTTTATAAATTAATTTAAACAAACAATTAAATTCGTACAGAAATTAGTTTGATTCGGTGTTGTGATTGTCGCCAATTGTGGTTCACCACCGTATAAGAAAAATGCACGAATTGCCGCTTCAGCTAATTCAATATTCTCATCGATATCTAAACAGGCGATAATCAATGAAGTTGCACAAGCTTGATCTTCTTTCTGTATCATAAAATAAGTTTTAACCAAATCGTTATCAGGACCACGATTCTCATTCAATAATTTCCTTAAAATATCAACTGGACGTAATTTTGTAAAAATATAACAACCTTGTGATGTTAAAATAACGAATTTCTTCGGTTGTTTATAATGTTGATTAATTATCAATGGAATACAATCGTTTTTATATAATTCTTCTAACGGTGTTGTTTGTTCTAATTCCGATATAGCTAAGACACAACTATCTAAATTGATTGTCGTATATGATTCCATTAAATTCGTACTAAATGGAAATAAATCCGAATTGATACACCATAAAACATCTTTATCGTTAACTGTCGATAATAAAATTAGATTACGTTGATTATAGTGCGATAAATGTACAGATCTTGGACGGATTGTTATATTCGCTGAATAACCAGGTGGTAAACGGACATGTAATAAATATAACGAATAAGGGCGTTGTTTTGGTTGTTCTAATTGTTGTGGTTGTTGTTGTTGTTGAACTGTTGTACAAATGTAATTTGTTGATAAATAAAATCGTACACCGGTTTGTGTTACAGCAACTAAATTAATATGATAAGATTCGTTTAATTCAACTGGTGAAATGCTGACAATTGGTCGGAAATTTTGACTATCCAAAGTTCTGAAAATTTAATTGTTAATTTTTATATAGAAGGTGAGTCTAGATGATGGTCTATTAAAATTTATAGAGTTGATTTTGTGAAATTTTAAAATTTCACTATTTTATATCAGAATATAATTTTTTTTTTTATTATAATAGGCCATCCTCTTGGTTCACCCTGTAGATTTTGGTTGATTACTTGACGATATTGACGGCTTGATTTACTAATGAAGCTTGCGAAATTTTCGTTATTTTATGAAACGAATCACCTTTATCACCCAAATCGTACACTTCAATTGTACCTTTTTCGGTTAAAACATAGAGAATATGTCGACTATTATCGATAACAATTTGTACAATACCATCATCATCACTTAAAGCAGCATTTAAAAATGACGGTACTAAATAAGATAGAGCACTAGTTGAATGATTGATTTTTTTAAAACGTCTCCCAAACCAACTGGTCTCAGCAAAATAGACAATTTCATATAAACAACCATCTTTACTACCTAAAAATAAACGACCATCTAATGTACTTGTTATCGTTGAAAATGTTACACCATCTGTTGCTATTGTTGAAATCGGTTCTGGTATCAATTGGATTTCATCAAATTCGGCATTTGTTCCACGATTAAATGTTACACCCAATATTATAATATCAATCGATGTTGTTAGAATTAATAGATGTTTAATAAAATTATGAAAAACACCAGTTTTCGGTTTAACTAAACCAACACATAAAATCGTTTCGTTTAAACCATCAAAATAAGCCAAATCGGCATTCTCCTCGAATGTCCATACGTAAATATCGCTATCTACAGTCAACCAGGCGCGATTAATTTCCGGAAATAGACCCATCATACAGTGGCATTGGATATCTGAACGGAACAATCAAGAAAATTAAATTTCGCAATTTCGAACAAATCGGTATTGAAGTTTGATCAAAAATGGTAAAGGATACGGCCGAAATGTTCCAAAATTTCCGGCGGTAACGGCACTTTATTCGTCAAACGTATCTGCGGCATGTTGGCCAAAGCCGATGGGTAACTACTCAAAACTGGATAATCATAATCGGTTAATCCACTAGCCGTTGACGGGTTCTGTTGATTAACATTCATTAAATCTAATAATGTTGGTGCTGAACAATCAATAGCCAAAGCTCGGTCTATATTACGAGCGGCTAATTCCATAATTGAAACAGGAATCTGATCGGTCACATCCATTTTATCAATTAATTAACTATATATACCTAAAATTGATTAATTAATATTTGATTTAATTTAAAATTATAAAAAAAAACGACTTGTAAAATAATAAGAAAAGTGAGGTTATACCGGTCGAATAGCAAATGGCGCCTGAACACTGCTACCAACATTGTTTTAATATAACCAATTACGCAAAAATTTGAACAAAATCGGTAATTTAAGCCACATTTATAAATTAAATCAACGTAAAACTTACCGTTACTGTAGAATTTTATTTCAAAATATCCAAATATACGAGTTTCAAATTAAACAATTTTAGGTTGTCGGTACTGTTTAAACCAAAATCACTAAATACTCCAGATAGATGAGTGGAATAATTTTAAAAAAGACTTGAAATAAAAACCAATTTTATTCAATCTAAGCGATTTTCGATTAACTCAAATTAGTATATTGAAAAATAAATTTCA
>JACDRP010000879.1:0-12700 GCA_013841185.1 Hycleus phaleratus | reverse complement strand
TTTATCGAATTTTCTACTAAACTATAATCGGGTTGGATTTTAGAGCACAATTCTTTACTTTTAGTTGATTTCCGAATATAATTTCCATTTTTGAGTGCAGATTTTAAAAGATTTTGGAATTTAACTAACAGTTTTCAATCATAATACAAAAATTAGATGCTTCTAGTAAATTTTAATTCAAAATTGCACCAAATTAGTGTGTTTCTTAACGAATTTTGATACTAATCCTCCACAGAAGGGGACTTGTTCAATTTTAATTGAATTTAAACTATAATCGGGTTTGATTTTAGAGCACAATTCTTTACTTTTAGTTGATTTCCGAATATAATTTCCATTTTTGAGCGCAGATTTTAAAAGATTTTGGAATTTAACTAACAGTTTTGAATCATATTACAAAAACTAGTTGCTTCTAGCAGATTTTAATTCAAAATTGCACCAAATTTGTGTGTTTCTTAACGAATTTCGATACTAATCCGCCACGGGAGGGGACTTGTTCGATTTTAATTGAATTTTTAGATAAGAATTGAAGAAATTTCTGACCAATTTCGTCAAGCGAACACAACACACTTTGCATTTTTGCCACTTCAACGGATTAACGATTATTTAAAATTCTCAACAGTTTTAACGAAAACGACCCAACAATTAGCATTATAATTGAACAAATTATCCAAAATCCCAACATTAAATCTTTATCACCATCGTATGAATGAATGATAAGTAAGGGTGGCATTTGTATATAAAAAAATTGAACATTCGTTTTATAGAAAAGCCAGTACGACTGGCAATAACCAGATTTGAACCAGGCTGAAATCATACAATATTAAAATAATTTAAAACACTAACACCAGGTCTCGCTTGGTAAAACTTTCATAACTAATGCATAAAGTTTGCGACATAAAATATGTCTCTGCTTATCCACTTTATACTAAAACATATACAGACAAACACATGTACAAGATAGTGGTGGGTTTAGTGGAATTTCTACAAGACACACGGGATTTGTCATATTCCATTTTAGCGGTCATAAAGCCGACGAAGATGATCATATTAATCCGCAAATTAAAGACAATATAAAATGATTTTTATTCGATTTTTTCGGCGTATTCCTCCAATGTAGAATTGGGGAAATTTCAGGTATTTGTAAAGAAGTCTAGTGCATATATAGAAGATGATAATAAAGGGAGAGAATATACCGTTGTTAGACGACACCCTCTGAAATATGGTGGTATAATCCTGCCTAGATATAGCCACATATTTATAAGGTCGCCACTTTGTCATTCGTGAAGTTTAGATTGGATTTTATAATATATATGCCTTTATACTTGAACGTCTACTCTTGTAATAATCTACAATTTTGGGTTGTTTGTTGTAAGACTTTCAAAAAATTGATTAAGTTTTCATATCTTGATATCGATAAATAATTCACAAGTCGTGGCGATATTCGCTGAACAGCTCCCTAGTGTTGACCGTTTAAAAAACCCTTGGCCATATAAAAATTGTCATATCTTATATATATCTTGAAATATCTGTTTCCATCTAATATCCCTATTGGGCGCTGTAGATGTATTTTGTACGAAATTTCTCGTTTTTACCTTTTTTGATATAAGTCCGATCGTTTCTGAATATATCATGAATTCACTGTTTTAATCAACGAGAAATAGAGAAAAAATTGCGTATAAAAAGCGAATTTGGATTGCTTTCAATAATTTTACAAAATGCAAACTTTACCCGTCTTTTGTAAATAACAGCAGTATAGTTGAGTGAGTATTGCTTGATGTTGCCGGTCTCTAGAGTATAGATATGGACATATCGTCTCTTTTACCCGCAATTTTTACTATCAACCCGAGATATGTGATCGTACTTTTCAATAACTCTAAAAGGTGGTGGAGTTTTGTCGCTTGAATGTCGCCGTCTAAACGAAATTCACCAGCGGCGTCCTATACGACAAAAAACCACCCCAAAAAAATCGCCAATAAAACCGGATAAAACTCCAATAAATTCGCTAAAATTCCAACGATAATCGAGACTAATTGTGGAAATTTTTGCGCGAAATTGTAGACTTGGATTGTTTAATTCGCCGCCAATGTTCGTTTTAGAAATAGACGAATAATATCGATGATTGAAACATATCAAACAAGCCAGTTGGGTTTGATGAGATGCGCAGGATTCGTCCTGTTTTTATGAATATCCTCTTCAATATTTTACGAGCCTCTTTCATAGCTGAAGGATAAGGGGAAATTCGTAAATGTCAATCTACTAATATATCGAATTTTTCGATTAGAAATTAATAACAACGATATTTCTTCATATGTAGTTTTATTTTTTTGGTCAAATATGACATCTATACGACCAAATATATCGTCGTTATTGATACTAGAATAAATTTTATACGAATTTTATTACGGCCATTTAATCTAATTTTATATGTAAAGAAAAAATGTCCACAATTCTATCGATATTTGGAAAATTTTCGTAAATTTGCGTCTATTTGCGGGTTAATTGTACAATAAAATTGTTGGTCGTTAAATTTTATTGCAAATTATCGTTAGTCGTTGATACGTATGGATTATTCAACGACATACGTTTATACGATCTGTAAACGTTACCGTGCAATAATGGCCATTTTAATGCCTTGCGGCTGCTAAATAAGTCATTTTTATGCGTTCGAATGTTAACTAATTTTTAATAATTCAACACCAATTCTCGAAAATTCATCCCAGTTATTTCTTGATTTTGCCACCGTTAAAAGTTTACGTTTGTTATTTTGTAAAGCTGATCACATTCTGTGTTAAAATGTTTGACGATGCCTGTGGAAATAGAGTGCATTATGCAAAGTGTATTTTAAAATTGTAACATTATACAAATTTTATTTATTTATTTGACAATAGGCTCACGTACAGCTGGAGTTGTGGGTAATATAATTTGAGAATAGTGAACGGCGATCTGTCTCCGCGGTGTTCTTCACGTTTCTAGGGAGAATAAAAGGGGAGTTTTGATCTGCTCCGCCCCTGTTGTCAAGACTTGACAAGAGAGGTAAAACGATACGAATTTCGGGTAGTTTAAGTATAATTTAAACAGAAAATCGCTTTTTATTCGATATTAAAAAAAATGGGTGAATAATTCACCCGGCGCATCCGCCAAATTTGCAACAATACCCGTCCTTGGTTTCTAAATTAAAATCAATATTCCGATCCGGATCTCTTTGTTTTGTTGACTTAATAACACCATCGTTGATTCAATTTATTGTTTTTCGAAATTTATGCAAACGACAGTCGTGCAAGTTCAATTCAATTTGACGACTTCTTGACGAGTTGGCAAGTTCGCATCTTTATATTAGTGATTTGTTGGAATCTTCAACGTTGTAATTGTTAATAATGGTGTAGTTTAGAATTGTTGGAGTTGAGAAATTGGGTTTTTTCGGCGGTTGAAATATTTATTTTGTAGAGATTGTGAGTTATGTAAGTTGAACGAGAACATGACTGCGCCAAGTGGACTCGACTTGTCTACAGGACAACAAACTGAACTTTCTCACGCAACAACATAGATTCCGTTTAAATGAACCAATTTTTCTTTACACTAACCCAATTATAAATATCCAGCTGGAATTATCACTAATTTCGATCAATTTCCATTGGAATTGTGGGGTGTTTTGCATTTTTAATGTCGATTGTTTCTAAAAAACTGAAAAGTATAAGAGAATAGAGAGATGTTCTCCCGGTGCACACTTATAGTAACAAAACATGAAAACCGTAGATATTCCTAATATAAATATGTAAAATTTCCATTTAGAAAATGGTGATTCATGATAAATTCAAGAGCGGACAGTCAGTCTACAGATGCATATGTGTGGTATGTATTAGAAAGTGGATAACACTCGACACGAGTCCACTTGAGGGGTTCCACTTTTTCCCGTATATATCTCCACATGTAGAAAATTGACCCCAGTTGAGAAGTTGAGCCTTTTTGGACGTGACAAAATCTCCACAGGGACTTTAAACCGTTCCTTTGCCAGATCCTTTCACCTTTATTACAATACAACAACAATACGGTCGGTTTAAATATTCGCCGACAATAATCGATTTAAAAACAAGTTTCATCAAATTGGTATTGTCAATTATTGTGATAGTTTCGTTGTGGCTTTAATGAAGCAACACACAAGATTCTGCACGGCAGTTTGCGTGTTTCACATATCTCTAATGGGACCTCTTTCCGATGGCAACACGGGCCGATCTAAGCCTCAAGAGGGCTATAACGACGGTACTGTTGAGTGATAATTATAGTTCACGTGACAGTAAATCGACTTTGGCTACTATTAGAACGTTAATCTACGATATGGCGCCATCGTAAATTTCCCAAACGAATTTTCAACAAAAATTTGACGAATATATCGGGATTTTCCAAATCATATCATCACACATAGCGCTCTGTACGACTGTATTTCCGACTATAAAACAAGAGACGTAGATAGATGGGAAATTCTCTAGAGAAATACAATCAGCTAGTCGACGAACGGTCAATCTGCCGGACGTTATCCGTCAGAATTCAACAAAACAACAGCTTATCCCCTAACGCAAATTACAACTAGCCCAAAAACCATTCGAGTTTAGTCGTATAGAAAAACGACAACTGGAAAACAAATCCAATTTCGTTCAAATTCCAGCGAATTTTATCAACAATTCTAAATTTAATTAACTCTCAACAAATAGTGGCTGATAGATTACAATCAAACCACACCCTGTTCTATTACCATATAGACATAAATAAAATAGGCTTTTATTAGCGGTTGAAATTGGTTTAGATTTGGGGTAATTAATGAATCGTAAATCTGAAATAATCACAAATTTTTATTTGAATTGTCTTTAGTGATAGAATAGAATTGTGTATTTTTGTGTGTGAATTGAGTGTGTCTCATAATTATTAATCAATTACAATAATGAAGCCCGTATTTACACAAATTACATACAAAGTGCCTTAATTACTAATCAAATAGTTTACAATAATTTTTTGTAATTAAAATCAATTTATTTTACATCCAACATTGACTAAAGCTATCAAAAATAACAAGAAATTGCAATAATTCATTGATATTAATAGAATAAAGACAATTGGATTGGTATATTTACAAATAGTTGAATATACAGGCTGTCCGAATTGATTTGACTAGAATTTTACCGTCTACAACGGAACTTTCTGTATACAAAATAATTAACAACAAAATCGCAATATAGGGTGGTGGATCTTTCGAAAGCAACAATTCTGGTAATATTTTGGTGGAAATCGCTGTATTGTGATTTAAACCGAACGAGATTTGACAGTTCTAGTGATAAAGGGGGTGGCCACCCCATACAGATCCAGTGTCGACATGATGCTCCAGTGTAACCGGAAACCGGAGGCATTTCACAAGTGTCGTCGTCATCTTCAAACCCCCACCACTACCGTTCTCGTTCTGTTATCATCAACCAACCCTCTTTGCCACCACCACCATTGCTGCCGCCAACAGCTCCGGGGGAATATGGAGTTACAATATGACACGACAAACGGGGCCGCGCATTCTGCATAATTTAATCAAACATTTGTTAATCTTAACCGGGAATTGTACGACTATTAGTTATCATTTGGAATTTCTATTAAATAAAAATAAAGTTTGATTCGTGCCGTAATTTGTTGGTAACTTGTTGAATAATTCATTAAAAATCTAAACAATAAAACAAATATTATCAAAAGAGAGAAACGATTGCAATTCACGTTTCAATGCAATGATTTCAATCGGGTAGATTTGGGGTGGTTCGGGGTGGTGGTGGTTAAAAATCAAGATGCACAATCAAGAGAGAAAGGCCTGTTTTATATTCCCGCAGCGTGTTAGCTCTGTTGTAAATAAAGATATGGGCGCTACGCGACGTTTCGCCTGCCATACAGTTAAATAATACAAAAAATAATCGAAATCTCTATTTGAATTCGGCAAAATACTACCAGATGATATGTAATTGAAGATTGCACTATTCAAATAACAAATTGCACGTCAAGTCTTTGATTAAAATCGATGAATTCAACATTTAAAATACAATAACGCCATCTTCATCGTCATTCGTCTGATTAGCTTTGGTCTTAGCACCATACAGTTTCTGTTAAATATGATGACTAGAAATCACAGATTATTGTATCGACAATCGTTCAAACTCTACGTTGTCCAACAGACATCAGAAAATACCGATCGCAACGGCATCAATTGCTGATTATTACCATTCGTTATCATTTCATGATTCAAATCGGAATGGAATCGGAACGTTGAATTTGTTGTAATTGTTCCTGTTGTTGATAATTTACAATCATCACTATTTGTTTGGTTTGTTGTTGTTGTTGTTGTTGTTGTTGATGATGATAATGATGATACAGCAATAACCGGAAGTTGGTTTGTACTTCCGGTCGTTTGGCACTATGTAACAATCGGCCGTAATTCAGTATGTTGGGTTTCTTTGTGACGGCGCAAATCGACTTTACGTTGAAATGCACGTCCGCATAGATCACAAGCGAACGGTTTGAAGCCGGTATGTTTACGTGAATGTGTGATCAAATTTGATGATTGACTAAATGCCTTGCCGCAAACGGTGCACTTGTGCGGCTTCTCACCTGGAACAGAAATCCAAAAATTAGCTACAAAATCGCAAGAATACAGTCACCGAATGCAATTTTCGTACATCGAGATGGTCTTATGTACGATTCGCGAATCACTTCGTTCCTCTTTATCACCCCTGTGATATTCGTCAGTTTTTTATCTTACTCTTCTGCACGATCTCTTTGTGTACGTGTTCTATATGTGTGCGTTGTAAAGGGGGTGGTGTTTCTATAGCAACGTTGGGGTACGGGCGGGGCTTCTCTTCAACTGACTGAACGAATCACGGCCGCCGCAAACTGATAGTAATCGATAACACACCAAACTTATCATCGATGGAACTATATTGGAATTAGGTTATCAATTTTTTATTGATAAGGCAAAGGCGTTCAATTAGAACTAGCCATACTGTATAGATTTGGGATTAAATTGGGGAATCTTGGACATTGTCGACGACTTGCACCCTTCAAATGGAATGTGTCTTATTTCGAACCCGACATTATTCAATACGAGAAAAACCTCCACTAGATTTACTTCTATTGCATTTTAACAATGTACGTGTTTGAATTTCCATTGCCATAACTGTAGAGGATGTGCTAGAAAAAAGGGTTGTTCTAAGGGGGTGAGAATTCTAACAATACCACCAACAATCAAACATTAATTGTCAAGGGTCAGCAAGCTGGTATAGCGGCAAAAGCGCAATCATTTCTTAAAAACGACTTATATGAGCTATAGACTTTAATAATTGAACATTATGGGTTTCCTGGAAAGCTTTCAGAAAGATTGAGCGTACGCTTTAATCGCAGTTAGTAGTAGATGATAATAATAATAATAATAATAGTGATAGTAGATAATGGGTTCTTGTATTAAACTGGAATATGCCACAACTATCTTTGTCTAACTTTTATATTAGAAGTTGATAAAAACGTTGATACAAATATGATTATCTTTGTCTAACTTAGGTGTAGTAGTTGGGATGCCTTTACTACTACCACCATCATCATTATCATCATCATTTTTGAAGCAAGCGCAGCTTGTTGGATATAAAACAGATGACTACTGCGGAACCCCGTAATGGCAGCAGATTTCTTGCCGTGGTTATGTTTTAATAGAATTTACGATTATTGCACAATGAGAGGGGTTGAAACAACTTATATATCTATACTGTATATAAAATATAGGTGGCAGTAGCAGATTTTAGTGGGGCTTTATTAAAATTTATAACAACAGATTGGATTTTTTCTTTCGTTTCATATTTATTTGGCGTCACAGTAGTAGAATTGGTTCTCATCGTGAATCTGACACGTGAAATGTTACAGTAACGCCGTCGACAACCCCCCAAAGGAATTCTTTGACAATTAGTGCGTTTTGTTTGGGGACCGCTCGTTTATACCACCGAACAAAAGGGTGTATGTGGATTTGTGAGAAAGTAGTTTTGTTTTACAATTGGATATGGTGCGAATTAAGGGGGTGGATTGTTATTCCAATTCGGCCAACCTGTCCAAAATAAACAAAGACAAAACTCAAGTGTACTTGTTTTACACCAACAAGTGTACATCTGTTGATTAAATTCATTTAGGAATTTCCATCATTATTTTCGTTTTGACGATGTGAAATCTAATCGCAATTTATTGATGGAAATTGTCGGCGGGCAAAGTAGAGAAAGAGCACGCGTGCAGGCGCATTATTAACAGCAATATTGAAGCTCAGTCCGGAATTCCAATTTGAACTCTCGTGAAATCCGGCAAGGACTCCTCTCTCTTAATGATAGCTTTTGATTTATCGCCGGCAATTCACCACGTTCTTTATTACGATCCTTGATAATCGTTTCAAACGATTTAATCTCCGTACAGTTTTATTGGTGTCAATGAAAATCATTAACTTTCTAATTTCGTTTATAATTCGCGCATAAAAACAAGGGTTGAAAGTTGGGCAAAAACATCGAGATTCGCCGTATAAATCAGTGCAATTGCTACCCCCGGAGAGTTTTCATATTTATTTGGATATTTCACTGTTTCGCACCTAAGACCTGACTAGATTACTAATGCTGTCGGCTAGTAGCCTGAAATAAAATTATATATCATTTCCCTCAGGTTAAAGGAACTCCATCTCTATCGAATTGCGAATTTTCCGGAATAAGTCGGATAAAGATGGACGTATTGCAAGTTGAATTCTGGACGTTTTGTTGTCTACGTGTGCTGAAGTGATTTCACCTCATCGAGTTCCCAACTAAGACAAGCGTACAGTCCAGCTAGAAATGTCAAATCAGCCATAAATTTTATTTGTCCTACGGGACAGGTCTCAAGTTCGCTGATTTCTCCAACAATTCCATAAAAATCTTTTACTACGCACGTTTGTTTTCCTTCTTCGTCTTGTTATTTTCACGGAAGATTCAAGATTGGATTGGTAAATTGATGAAAGTCTGATGATGAAAAATCCACAAAATACACGCTCAAAGTGGCAATCCTGTAAGGATAACACTTGACGAGAACGCTCTCGATACGGCCAATCAGGCGTGCACCACTTCAACAGCCACCACACCAAATTTAGATTGGCCTTTGGCTAAATATTTTCTTTGGTAACCCGGTGGGATTAAAGTTTATCTAACGTCAGCTTAATCAAAAAAATCGTGAATCAATTCGTTTAATTTCTTACGTTATTTTAGCCCTCGAACTGCACGAATTGTAATTTTTTCCAGGATGGGGATTTGATCGAATTAGAGGGTGGTGGGCTGACAATAGAGCAACGGTGTCATGTTACAGATAGGATCGCCCTTACTTCAATATTAGCTGCCGGGATTAGAAAAGCCAATAATGATAATTATATTAGTATTGAATTCTAATCTGACGAGCGACACACCGCAGATGATTCTCTCATGCCATTATCGTTCTCAATTCGCATTTCAATCGTGCTGATTGGATTACAACCCCCTCTATATAATAATTAAATCTAAATTTAAAAATCGCCAGGAAAATCAAACATTTCTCCAAGTCGAATCCGGCTTTTATGCCAACTAAAACGTTAGCATGTGGCGTGATCTCGCAGCATAAGGCCATTTGTTGTCTTAATTTTATTACACCACCCCTCTGTGTTGAGAGCCATTCGATCCTTCTACATATACAGAACCGTACACCCTTTGTCGAATCACAAAAATGTTAGTTTCGTCAAAATAATTCGTATTTATAAAAATAATAACAAACACACAAGACAAGATTGCTAAATAAAGTGGAATAAAAGAAGAGTAAAGAGGGTGAAAACCGTTTTCTATTTAAGAGATCCAGTACGTGCTGGGAAAGTAATTAGTTGAAATAAAAATCCGTCGAGACATGCACCCCAGTTCACAAAATGAAAGTGCCCCGTTTCTTCTATACAATTGTATTTTTTTACACACCCCCACAATATAATTGGACAAACTGAAGAAAGTGTCAGGGTGCAAAAACCAACATTCGAATGGAAATAAAATAAAGACGACCGAAATCTAGTTGATGATTAGATGGATAAAGATGGGGCGAACAATCAAAATTGCCCAACTTGGAGGGTGGTAATTTTAAAAATGGAGTTTTTCTTAATTGCAAAAAAGTCTAATTATAAGAAACGTAGCGAGAGGACGTTAATTGATTTGGTAACACGAAAAGAATTCTGTTATATTGTTAAGAGACCGGTTTTCGTTTCGTTTCAGTTAAAATAGGGGTGGTTATTTTAAGAATCGAGGGTAAATTCCGCGCCATGTCAATTGATATTCATTAATCTCTACTTAATATCAATATTGTTGTTAACTAATTTGTATAAGGAAGTAGCAATATTGTATTCACCCTTCTAGTTGTAGTAGAGAAGTTGCCACCCTCTGTCTTAACACGCCTAAGCGCGTTATTAATTGCCGTCGTGGCTTACCAGTGAATTATTTACTAATTAGACAAGGCGTAAGGGTTATAACTTGTAGTAGAGACGGCGAGTGTTAACGCTTGCGGCATGGAAACTGTAAAACAACCCCTATTTTAGAAAAATAACTCACCTGTATGGATATAGGTGTGTTTCTTCATGTCGGATTTCTGATGGAAACGTTTACCGCAATATTGGCACGGATACGGTCGGGTATCCGAATGGATCAAAAGATGCGTCGATAGGGTGGAGGAGCGTTTGAATGTCTTGCCGCATTGTTTACATTCGAACACCTTTTCGACGTTATGAACAGCCCTGAAATTCGCGTATATTGATTGTTTGAAAATTGGAGAATTGCAGTTGTTCGTTACCTGTGTTGGCTGAGGCTGATTTCATGGCCGAATGTTTTATTGCACAATTCACAAGCGAACGGTCGTTTGCCATTATGCGAACGTCGGGCGTGCACTTCGAGTCCATGAGGTGTTGAGAACATCTTTTCGCATTTAATACAACTGTAGACGTCGCCCAACGGCATCATCCCCGGACGCATCAATAAATGATGGTGGTGCGGCAACATTGTTGGATTATTAATGAAATGGTGCCGTAATCGGAATAATTCTTCCGAACTAGGTGGCGGTGGATATTGTCCAGATGATGATGGTTGATTACCGTTAGCCATTGCCGCTGCAACTGCACTAAAATACAACGAAGTCGGTGTCGGTAAAAAAGCACGCTCCTCACTATTACCACCACTGTTATTATCATTACCACTACTACTATTATCTTTCTGTTGGTAGAGATTGGGTGGTAGAAATCCCGGATGTACGAAATTTCTCGGCAAGAATTGGTGATTATAATCGACACTCGTTTTAATTTGGGCATCTTTCAACAAATCCACAAACGGCGGATATAAATACGAACGTGTTACTGATATTGTCTCTTGATAACAGTCGTTCTTCTTCGGATTATCCGGTCTTAACAGTGCACTAACTGAGAAAGTTTCCGATTTTTTGATCGGCGTGCTCTCCGTCTTTTGGAAATCGTTCAATAGGGACGATGGCCGCGATGGTGATGCCGGCAATAGGGGTGAATTTGTACGCGATGGTGGCGGCGAATCCACCTCCAATTCCGTTGAACTGCTCGGCGATGGTTGCGGTACGGTTGTCGTTGTTGTTATCACCGGTGATGTTGTTTCATTGCTTTCGTCGTCTTTATTTTGATAGAATTTCGACGGTTGGTCGTCATCATCATCGGATTTCGTTTCAACCAATCTACTGATACCGAAATTGATTTGTTCTGGAAAACAAAACGACAATTAAATTAATAATTTGGAAATAATAACGAAAATCGTATGATTAATGTGCGTTAGTTTAGTCGGCAAACAAAGTCGCCTTTATTTATATTTCATTTACGTCTTTTGATTGATTATATTGACTTAATTATAGGTAGAACACTCTAGATAGACCTTGAATAAAGACATTAATACACTAATTCCGTTTGGATAATTTAGCGTGCAATACAATTGAAAAATATCGGGACCCTCTAATAATAATTCTTTTGATGGGGTTCACGAATCATTAAGTTATGACCGAAATAGTTTAACAGAGGGTCGCTACTTGAGGGTTAACTTAAACAGAACACCCCCTTATATGTTTTATCACAGTTCTGTTGCTGTTTAACACACAAAATATACAGCCAATCTATTTTGTAAATACGCATTTGTCTCGCTTTTTCTTATACATATATAGAACGGTGTAATATGTACAAGGGGTGGTTTTGAATAATTCATGACTTCACCCCCGGACTATGTACGTTTGACAGCTGTTACTATTATAAGTTGTCTATATTGGCGTTATTTTAAGCATTGAACTATTGTTGTTCTTTTTCGTTGTCTTTGATCTTCGATTAATTCACAGATTTGCCCCTAAATAATACCCGAATATCACTGATTTGCATGCATTTAAACTTATACTTCGGACTACCACTATTTAAGGATCTTAAGTAGAGTCTCCAGAGATAATTTCAGCAAAATTTGAACCTCGTAGCTCATTTATAAGTCGGTCAAAAAAGCTCGTTTTCGAAAATATCGCGATTTTTTTCAAAACAAGCTTTTTGGCCTTAAAACATCCTTAAATATTTTTCTAAATTGACCGTAAATAATACGAGTTACGAAGTTATAGGTCCAAGTGTAGACTTCTTATAAGCTAAATT